>JAUCBJ010001025.1:0-46815 GCA_032718475.1 Nemertoderma westbladi | reverse complement strand
AGTACCGGTAGTCCATGGGTCGGTGATGGTCCGGTAGACCATGCATGTATGGTTACGTGTAGTACCGTGTATGTGGATGGTTGTACCGGTCGACCATGTATGTGGATGGTAGTACCGGTCGACCATGTATGTGGATGGTAGTACCGGTAGACCATCGATGGTAGTACCGGTAGTCCATGGACCGGTGATGGTCCGGTAGACCATGCATGTATGGTTACCTGTAGTACCGGTAGCATGGATGGTAGTACCGGTAGACCATCGATGGTAGTACCGGTAGACCATGGATGGTAGTACCGGTAGTAGACCGGTGGAGGTATTATACACCTGTCTTAGCACACCAACATGAACTTCCGCTATTTGTTTTGCCTTTGTTCCGGGTAGTTCGATTTGAGGCATACAGTCAACAATTTATTATTAATATATATTTAACTATTTATTTATATTTAAATTTATTACACAGGTTGCACAAAGCAAAATCATTGACACATGGCGTGATCTGGATAAGCAGATAACAGAATCCAGCAATATCGCCAAGAACAACGTGAAATATCTCTACACCCTCGACACTTACTTTGGACCTTTGGGTGAGTTTGGATTAACAGACCATTTTTTAACTTCTATTTATTAATACAGTAGATTATTTGTATTATCACATTTTGTAAATAATTTGCAGGAGCTAGTACCCCAAAGAATATGCTGGAGTTCATACCGGGTTTAATGGACACAATAAAGATGATTTACAACATAAGTCAGTACTACAATACGAGCGATAAGATAGCCTCGTTGCTAAGTAAAGTAACCAATCAAATGATAATATCGTGTAAATCGAGTATCCGTGAGTTGGGGGACGACGTATGGGATATAGACTCCGCCGATTTGAGGGAGAGAATTGGTCATTGTTTGAAACTGAAAGAGTTTTACCAAGCGGTAAGGAAGGGAGGGACAGCTTTATTGTAAATAACGGGTATAACATACAAATTGCACGCTAAAGGGAACGGTCTCGATTCAATGTGATAATTATTAATTTCAACGGATCAGAAAGACAAATTATTCGCCAACCGTTACATTATAAACAATGAGAAAGTAGCATTATTATAACCAACTATAAGGTTACCACTATATTTATCCAAGTATGTATTTTTCCTTTATAAATCATCTCTCCTCGTTCATCCTTTCCTTCCTTTCCTTCCTCACCTATTGACGTCTCTGTTTATCGCTTTCCAGTGTTACTACCGCCTTAAAGACCAACAGAAGACCGACCCAAATGCTAAACAGTTTAATTTATCAACGACTCGGATTTTCGGTAAAATCGACGTTTTCTGCGGTCGTTTGGAGAAGATCAGCAACATGTTGATAAAGATCCACGAACTCGCGGCCCTCGGGACGTGGAACCTCGACGGGATTGATGTGATAGCCGTAAAGTTCGCGAGCATGGTTGCCACGACGAAGAAACGCATGTCTTACGATATGTACGACATCCATCTAATGGCCTTTAACGATGATTACGAGGTCTTTATGAATAATGTTAAACAGATACAGCAGTGGCTTCAGGTTCGTTGCTCGATTACATAAATGATAACATATAATATCAACGATCTATTATGATATAGGGTGTTGCGCGTAATTATTAAATAACAATGAGTTCCTACTGAGCACTGAGCACCTAATATGAGTATCTAATATTGTATTTATTTATTCTCAGGTTTTCATGGATAATTTCTTCCAACATAAACTTTCCACCCAACTAGTGTTGATCGCTCTGGAGAAATTCGAGAATATAGTTGGAGCGAATCTCGATGTAGAGAACAAGTACCAGATGGTGGTCCAGAGATACGAGCAGGACTTATCATCCTGCTCGCGGCAATACGAGGCCGAGAAGATGGACCCACCTATAGAACGGAACATGCCGCCTGTAGCCGGAAAGATTATCTGGGCTCGTCAGCTGTTCCGTAGGATAAACATCCCGATGGAATTAATCAGAAAGATGCCGAAGATAGCGTCGACACCGCAGGCCCGTGTGGCAATACGGAGGTACAATCGGTTGTCGACAGTGCTGATACAATACGAGATGTTGTACCACAGGTAAGTGGCAGAGAGTGGCTGATACAATACGAGATGTTGTACCACAGGTGAGTGGCAGAGAGTGGCTGATACAATACGAGATGTTGTACCACAGGTGAGTGGCTGAGAGTGGCTGATACAGTATGAAATGTTGTACCACAGGTGAGTGGTTGATACAATACGTGATGTTGTACCACAGGTGAGTGGCAGAGAGTGGCTGATACAATATGAAATGTTGTACCACAGGTGAATGGCAGAGAGTGGCTGATACAATACGAGATGGTGTACCACAGGTGAGTGGCAGAGAGTGGCTGATACAATACGAGATGTTGTACCACAGGTGAGTGGCAGAGAGTGGCTGATACAATATGAAATGTTGTACCACAGATGAGTGGCAGAGAGTGGCTGATACAGTATGAAATGTTGTACCACAGGTGAGTGGTTGATACAATACGTGATGTTGTACCACAGGTGAGTGGCAGAAAGTGGCTGATACAATATGAAATGTTGTACCACAGGTGAATGGCAGAGAGTGGCTGATACAATACGAGATGTTGTACCACAGGTGAGTGGCAGAGAGTGGCTGATACAATACGAGATGTTGTACCACAGGTGAGTGGCTGAGAGTGGCGGATACAGAATGAAATGTTGTACCACCGGTGAGTGGCTTAGAGTGGCTGATACAATATGAAATGTTGTACCACAGATAAGTGGCAGAGAGTGGCTGATACAATACGTGATGTTGTACCACAGGCGAGTGGCAGAGAGTGGCTGATACAGTATGAAATGTTGTACCACAGGTGAGTGGTAGAGAGTGGCTGATACAATACGTGATGTTGTACCGGAGGTGAGTGGCAGAGAGTGGCTGATACAATACGAGATGTTGTACGTACCACAGGTGAGTGGCTGAGAGTGGCTGATACAGTACGAAATGTTGTACCACAGGTGAGTGGCGGAGAGTGTCTGATACAATGCGAGATGTTGTACCACAGATGAGTGGTAGAGAGTGTCTGATACAGTATGAAATGTTGTACCACAGGTGAGTGGTTGATACAGTACGAAAGGTTGTACCACAGTGGCTGATACAATATGAAATGTTGTACCACAGGTGAGTGGTTGATCCAATACGAAATGCTGTACCACAGGTGAGTGAGTGGCTGAGAGTGGCTGATACAGTATAAATGTTGTACCACATGTGAGTGGCAGAGAGTGGCTGATGGCTGATACAATTCGAGATTATGTACCACAGGTGAGTGGCTGGTACAATACGAGATGTTGTACCACAGGGGAGTGGCTGAGAGTGGCTGATACAGTATGAAATTTTGTACCACAGGTGAGTGGCAGAGAGTGGCTGATATAGTATGAAATGTTGTACTGCAGGTGAGTGGCTGATACAGTACGAAATGTTGTACTGCAGGTGAGTGGCTGATACAGTACGAAATGTTGTACCACAGTTGAGTGGCTGATACAGTACGAAATGTTGTACTGCAGGTGAGTGGCTGATACAGTGCGAAATGTTGTACTGCAGGTGAGTGGCTGATACAGTACGAAATGTTGTACTGCAGGTGAGTGGCAGATACAGTACGAAATGTTGTACTGCAGGTGAGTGGCTGATACAGTACGAAATGTTGTACTGCAGGTGAGTGGCTGATACAATACGAAATGTTGTACTGCAGTGCAGGTGAGTGGCTGATACAGTACGAAATGTTGTACTGCAGGTGAGTGGCTGATACAGTACGAAATGTTGTACTGCAGGTGAGTGGCTGATACAGTACGAAATGTTGTACTGCAGGTGAGTGGCTGATACAGTGCGAAATGTTGTACTGCAGGTGAGTGGCTGATACAGTACGAAATGTTGTTGATACAGTACGAAATGTTGTACTGCAGGTGAGTGGCTGATACTGTACGAAATGTTGTACTGCAGGTGAGTGGCTGATACAGTACGAAATGTTGTACAGCAGGTGAGTGGCTGATACAGTACGAAATGTTGTACTGCAGGTGAGTGGCTGATACAGTACGAAATGTTGTACTGCAGGTGAGTGGCTGATACAGTACGAAATGTTGTACTGCAGGTGAGTGGCTGATACAGTGCGAAATGTTGTACTGCAGGTGAGTGGCTGATACAGTACGAAATGTTGTACTGCAGGTGAGTGGCTGATACAGTACGAAATGTTGTACTGCAGGTGAGTGGCTGATACAGTACGAAATGTTGTACTGCAGGTGAGTGGCTGATACAGTACGAAATGTTGTACTGCAGGTGAGTGGCTGATACAGTACGAAATGTTGTACAGCAGGTGAGTGGCTGATACAGTACGAAATGTTGTACTGCAGGTGAGTGGCTGATACAGTACGAAATGTTGTACTGCTGGTGAGTGGCTGATACAGTACGAAATGTTGTACTGCAGGTGAGTGGCTGATACAGTACGAAATGTTGTACTGCAGGTGAGTGGCTGATACAGTACGAAATGTTGTACTGCAGGTGAGTGGCTGATACAGTACGAAATGTTGTACTGCAGGTGAGTGGCTGATACAGTACGAAATGTTGTACTGCAGGTGAGTGGCAGATACAATACGAAATGTTGTACTGCAGGTGAGTGGCTGATAAAGTACGAAATGTTGTACTGCAGGTGAGTGGCTGATACAGTACGAAATGTTGTACCACAGTTGAGTGGCTGATACAGTACGAAATGTTGTACTGCAGGTGAGTGGCTGATACAGTACAAAATGTTGTACTGCAGGTAAGTGGCTGATACAATACGAAATGTTGTACTGCAGGTGAGTGGCTGATACAGTACGAAATGTTGTACTGCAGGTAAGAGGCTGATACAGTACGAAATGTTGTACTGCAGGTGAGTGGCTGATACAGTACGAAATGTTGTACTGCAGGTAAGTGGCTGATACAGTACGAAATGTTGTACTGCAGGTAAGTGGCTGATACAGTACGAAATGTTGTACTGCAGGTAAGTGGCTGATACAGTACGAAATGTTGTACTGCAGGTGAGTGGCTGATACAGTACGAAATGTTGTACTGCAGGTGAGTGGCTGATACAGTACGAAATGTTGTACTGCAGGTGAGTGGCTGATACAGTACGAAATGTTGTTGATACAGTACGAAATGTTGTACTGCAGGTGAGTGGCTGATACTGTACGAAATGTTGTACTGCAGGTGAGTGGCTGATACAGTACGAAATGTTGTACAGCAGGTGAGTGGCTGATACAATACGAAATGTTGTACTGCAGGTGAGTGGCTGATACAGTACGAAATGTTGTACAGCAGGTGAGTGGCTGATACAGTACGAAATGTTGTACTGCAGGTGAGTGGCTGATACAGTACGAAATGTTGTACTGCAGGTGAGTGGCTGATACAGTACGAAATGTTGTACCACAGTTGAGTGGCTGATACAGTACGAAATGTTGTACTGCAGGTGAGTGGCTGATACAGTGCGAAATGTTGTACTGCAGGTGAGTGGCTGATACAGTACGAAATGTTGTTGATACAGTACGAAATGTTGTACTGCAGGTGAGTGGCTGATACTGTACGAAATGTTGTACTGCAGGTGAGTGGCTGATACAGTACGAAATGTTGTACCACAGTTGAGTGGCTGATACAGTACGAAATGTTGTACTGCAGGTGAGTGGCTGATACAGTACGAAATGTTGTACTGCAGGTGAGTGGCTGATACAGTACGAAATGTTGTACTGCAGGTGAGTGGCTGATACAGTACGAAATGTTGTACTGCAGGTGAGTGGCTGATACAGTACGAAATGTTGTACTGCAGGTGAGTGGCAGATACAATACGAAATGTTGTACTGCAGGTGAGTGGCTGATATAGTACGAAATGTTGTACTGCAGGTGAGTGGCTGATACAGTACGAAATGTTGTACTGCAGGTGAGTGGCTGATACAGTACGAAATGTTGTACTGCAGGTGAGTGGCTGATACAATACGAAATGTTGTACTGCAGGTGAGTGGCTGATACAGTACGAAATGTTGTACAGCAGGTGAGTGGCTGATACAGTACGAAATGTTGTACTGCAGGTGAGTGGCTGATACAGTACGAAATGTTGTACCACAGTTGAGTGGCTGATACAGTACGAAATGTTGTACTGCAGGTGAGTGGCTGATACAGTGCGAAATGTTGTACTGCAGGTGAGTGGCTGATACAGTACGAAATGTTGTACTGCAGGTGAGTGGCTGATACAGTACGAAATGTTGTACTGCAGGTGAGTGGCTGATACAGTACGAAATGTTGTACTGCAGGTGAGTGGCTGATACAGTACGAAATGTTGTTGATACAGTACGAAATGTTGTACTGCAGGTGAGTGGCTGATACTGTACGAAATGTTGTACTGCAGGTGAGTGGCTGATACAGTACGAAATGTTGTACCACAGTTGAGTGGCTGATACAGTACGAAATGTTGTACTGCAGGTGAGTGGCTGATACAGTACGAAATGTTGTACTGCAGGTGAGTGGCTGATACAGTACGAAATGTTGTACTGCAGGTGAGTGGCTGATACAGTACGAAATGTTGTACTGCAGGTGAGTGGCTGATACAGTACGAAATGTTGTACTGCAGGTGAGTGGCTGATACAGTACGAAATGTTGTACTGCAGGTGAGTGGCTGATACAGTACGAAATGTTGTACTGCAGGTGAGTGGCTGATACAGTACGAAATGTTGTACAGCAGGTGAGTGGCTGATACAGTACGAAATGTTGTACTGCAGGTGAGTGGCTGATACAGTACGAAATGTTGTACTGCTGGTGAGTGGCTGATACAGTACGAAATGTTGTACTGCAGGTGAGTGGCTGATACAGTACGAAATGTTGTACTGCAGGTGAGTGGCTGATACAGTACGAAATGTTGTACTGCAGGTGAGTGGCTGATACAGTACGAAATGTTGTACTGCAGGTGAGTGGCTGATACAGTACGAAATGTTGTACTGCAGGTGAGTGGCAGATACAATACGAAATGTTGTACTGCAGGTGAGTGGCTGATACAGTACGAAATGTTGTACTGCAGGTGAGTGGCTGATACAGTACGAAATGTTGTACCACAGTTGAGTGGCTGATACAGTACGAAATGTTGTACTGCAGGTGAGTGGCTGATACAGTACAAAATGTTGTACTGCAGGTAAGTGGCTGATACAATACGAAATGTTGTACTGCAGGTGAGTGGCTGATACAGTACGAAATGTTGTACTGCAGGTAAGTGGCTGATACAGTACGAAATGTTGTACTGCAGGTGAGTGGCTGATACAGTACGAAATGTTGTACTGCAGGTAAGTGGCTGATACAGTACGAAATGTTGTACTGCAGGTAAGTGGCTGATACAGTACGAAATGTTGTACTGCAGGTAAGTGGCTGATACAGTACGAAATGTTGTACTGCAGGTGAGTGGCTGATACAGTACGAAATGTTGTACTGCAGGTGAGTGGCTGATACAGTACGAAATGTTGTACTGCAGGTGAGTGGCTGATACAGTACGAAATGTTGTTGATACAGTACGAAATGTTGTACTGCAGGTGAGTGGCTGATACTGTACGAAATGTTGTACTGCAGGTGAGTGGCTGATACAGTACGAAATGTTGTACAGCAGGTGAGTGGCTGATACAATACGAAATGTTGTACTGCAGGTGAGTGGCTGATACAGTACGAAATGTTGTACAGCAGGTGAGTGGCTGATACAGTACGAAATGTTGTACTGCAGGTGAGTGGCTGATACAGTACGAAATGTTGTACTGCAGGTGAGTGGCTGATACAGTACGAAATGTTGTACCACAGTTGAGTGGCTGATACAGTACGAAATGTTGTACTGCAGGTGAGTGGCTGATACAGTGCGAAATGTTGTACTGCAGGTGAGTGGCTGATACAGTACGAAATGTTGTTGATACAGTACGAAATGTTGTACTGCAGGTGAGTGGCTGATACTGTACGAAATGTTGTACTGCAGGTGAGTGGCTGATACAGTACGAAATGTTGTACCACAGTTGAGTGGCTGATACAGTACGAAATGTTGTACTGCAGGTGAGTGGCTGATACAGTACGAAATGTTGTACTGCAGGTGAGTGGCTGATACAGTACGAAATGTTGTACTGCAGGTGAGTGGCTGATACAGTACGAAATGTTGTACTGCAGGTGAGTGGCTGATACAGTACGAAATGTTGTACTGCAGGTGAGTGGCAGATACAATACGAAATGTTGTACTGCAGGTGAGTGGCTGATATAGTACGAAATGTTGTACTGCAGGTGAGTGGCTGATACAGTACGAAATGTTGTACTGCAGGTGAGTGGCTGATACAGTACGAAATGTTGTACTGCAGGTGAGTGGCTGATACAATACGAAATGTTGTACTGCAGGTGAGTGGCTGATACAGTACGAAATGTTGTACAGCAGGTGAGTGGCTGATACAGTACGAAATGTTGTACTGCAGGTGAGTGGCTGATACAGTACGAAATGTTGTACCACAGTTGAGTGGCTGATACAGTACGAAATGTTGTACTGCAGGTGAGTGGCTGATACAGTGCGAAATGTTGTACTGCAGGTGAGTGGCTGATACAGTACGAAATGTTGTACTGCAGGTGAGTGGCTGATACAGTACGAAATGTTGTACTGCAGGTGAGTGGCTGATACAGTACGAAATGTTGTACTGCAGGTGAGTGGCTGATACAGTACGAAATGTTGTTGATACAGTACGAAATGTTGTACTGCAGGTGAGTGGCTGATACTGTACGAAATGTTGTACTGCAGGTGAGTGGCTGATACAGTACGAAATGTTGTACCACAGTTGAGTGGCTGATACAGTACGAAATGTTGTACTGCAGGTGAGTGGCTGATACAGTACGAAATGTTGTACTGCAGGTGAGTGGCTGATACAGTACGAAATGTTGTACTGCAGGTGAGTGGCTGATACAGTACGAAATGTTGTACTGCAGGTGAGTGGCTGATACAGTACGAAATGTTGTACTGCAGGTGAGTGGCAGATACAATACGAAATGTTGTACTGCAGGTGAGTGGCTGATATAGTACGAAATGTTGTACTGCAGGTGAGTGGCTGATACAGTACGAAATGTTGTACTGCAGGTGAGTGGCTGATACAGTACGAAATGTTGTACTGCAGGTGAGTGGCTGATACAATACGAAATGTTGTACTGCAGGTGAGTGGCTGATACAGTACGAAATGTTGTACAGCAGGTGAGTGGCTGATACAGTACGAAATGTTGTACTGCAGGTGAGTGGCTGATACAGTACGAAATGTTGTACCACAGTTGAGTGGATGATACAGTACGAAATGTTGTACTGCAGGTGAGTGGCTGATACAGTGCGAAATGTTGTACTGCAGGTGAGTGGCTGATACAGTACGAAATGTTGTTGATACAGTACGAAATGTTGTACTGCAGGTGAGTGGCTGATACTGTACGAAATGTTGTACTGCAGGTGAGTGGCTGATACAGTACGAAATGTTGTACAGCAGGTGAGTGGCTGATACAGTACGAAATGTTGTACTGCAGGTGAGTGGCTGATACAGTACGAAATGTTGTACCACAGGTGAGTGGCTGATACAGTACGAAATGTTGTACTGCAGGTGAGTGGCTGATACAGTACAAAATGTTGTACTGCAGGTGAGTGGCTGATACAGTACGAAATGTTGTACTGCAGGTGAGTGGCTGATACAGTACGAAATGTTGTACTGCAGGTGAGTGGCTGATACAGTACGAAATGTTGTACTGCAGGTGAGTGGCTGATACAGTACGAAATGTTGTACTGCAGGTGAGTGGCAGATACAATACGAAATGTTGTACTGCAGGTGAGTGGCTGATACAGTACGAAATGTTGTACTGCAGGTGAGTGGCTGATACAGTACGAAATGTTGTACTGCAGGTGAGTGGCTGATACAGTACGAAATGTTGTACTGCAGGTGAGTGGCTGATACAGTACGAAATGTTGTACTGCAGGTGAGTGGCTGATACAATACGAAATGTTGTACTGCAGGTGAGTGGCTGATACAGTACGAAATGTTGTACTGCAGGTGAGTGGCTGATACAGTACGAAATGTTGTACTGCAGGTGAGTGGCTGATACAGTACGAAATGTTGTACTGCAGGTGAGTGGCAGATACAATACGAAATGTTGTACTGCAGGTGAGTGGCTGATATAGTACGAAATGTTGTACTGCAGGTGAGTGGCTGATACAGTACGAAATGTTGTACTGCAGGTGAGTGGCTGATACAGTACGAAATGTTGTACTGCAGGTGAGTGGCTGATACAGTACGAAATGTTGTACTGCAGGTGAGTGGCTGATACAATACGAAATGTTGTACTGCAGGTGAGTGGCTGATACAGTACGAAATGTTGTACTGCAGGTGAGTGGCTGATACAGTACGAAATGTTGTACTGCAGGTGAGTGGCTGATACAGTACGAAATGTTGTACTGCAGGTGAGTGGCTGATACAGTACGAAATGTTGTACTGCAGGTGAGTGGCTGATACAGTACGAAATGTTGTACTGCAGGTGAGTGGCTCATCCAATACGGCTGATTCTTTGTTATGTTATGTTCACGGAAAAGTAAAAGTAATCGTTATTGAATAGTGAGTGGTATGTTATTGTTCTCATCATGAGTAAATTTCCACAGTTCCACGTTCTATATTTGGAATATTAGTATGAACCATTTTCACACATTTTATAGAGTCGTTTTTTTGACGAACTTAATTCGCATTCAAATATTGTAGTAACAATAATTTACATAATTGTGAGAAAAATTCAATATTTTTCTTTATGGCCCAGGCGAGCCCAGTTAGAGGGTTTACATAAATATACTAGGGTCATAAACGCTGAATATTGCTAATAGTTTCACACAATGATATACGTAATTTTATTACATTATGTCAACTAATCGGTCTTCTGATTGCTTAATTATTAGCTTTTAAATTGTAATGTTTAGAAATATTATTGAAATATCGTTTTTATACTAGTTGCTAACACTACAACTAACTGTAGGGTAAATAATCTTACAATTAGCATACAATGGTATAATACTCAAAACACGTACCAGATGTTGATTGTTTCTAAGTGACGATGATATCCGTTTCTAAGTGACGATGATATCCGTTTCTAAGTGACGATGATATCCGTTTCTAAGTGACGATGATATCCGTTTCTAAGTGACGATGATATCCGTTTCTAAGTGACGATGATATCCGTTTCTAAGTGACGATGATATCCGTTTCTAAGTGACGATGATATCCCACCTGAGCGGAGAAGTTGACATAATGTAAGATGGTAATTATATCTATCTGAATCTACTATTTTAATTTCGCAGTGCATGGATTAAAATGGTTGATGTTGTAAGGACGGCTCTGAATTCCTGTCTATTCTTCCAAGACCCGGAGACAGACTTGTTTCAAACCAACTTCGATAGATCGATATTAGAACTTATCGATGAATCGAAACATATGGCGAGGATGGGCCTGGAACTCCCTACCTTTGCTAGACAGCTGATTCATAAAGAACCGGAATTAAAGAAAACCTATAATGGAGTGAACAATTTACTCACACATTATAGGATAATCATAAAGAACACGCCCCCCATTATTGAACCACTGATGACCGGTTATCGTTTAAGACTATTCGATGAAATGTTACCGGGGATAAAGATTCACACTTGGATGTCTTTAAATTCCAATGTTTTCATCAGTAACGTCGAAAGCCAACTATCTCACTTCGAACTCGTAACACGTCGCGCTAGCGAAATTTTGGAGAATCGTATAGAAAACACGTTCCAGAAAATAAGATCTACAGATATTTGTTTTATACCAGAAGAGGAACCGGTATCAATACAAGAATTCATAAACATGACGCAGCAAGTAGTGAATGCTAGTAGAAAAACTCTCGCGTCGGCCAGTCAGTTTATCGAGGTTTCAATAAATGAACTGTTCCACATGTTGAAGAAAGAGCTTCTCCCTGATGAACTCATTAACATGGAAGCCCCGTATTACCTCTGCAGAAACCCACTGGGCAAATACAAGGTTAAACGGTGTAAAGAGTGCCTTCCTTGCCATTTCTGGGACACCTTAACTCTATTTGGTGCTAAAAATCTCGACGTTTTGTCCCGTTGTGTTGCTGAGAATATTAAATACATTCGCAAATGTGTGTATGATGCACAACTACATCATGGAAGGAATGCATCTCTTCCCCCTGTATTTTTAACTGACGTTGTTTTAGAGATTCCGAATATTGTTTGTAAACCTGGACTGGATGAGATACAGAGTGCAATAAACCAAGCAGGCCAAATACTTATTGGAATCGGAACGGATTTCCCCAACTGGAATCACGACCATACCCGGATTGAAATGGAGAAAAAAGATGCACTCATTATTTCCGAGATGAATCCAATGGAAGATTCCCCGAATTTGAAGACAACAATGACAGTAAAATCAATATTTAAAGTTCTTCATGATAATAAAGACATCGCCAAAGCCGCATATAAGCTGAACTCTTTGATTCCAGAGATTGAGAGCGATATCTGCTCTTGGCTTGAGCAGTTTCAGAGCTACAATCATTTATGGAACAATGACCCTGTAAAGTGCGCCTCTGATGCCGCTGATCAATCTAAAGACCTTCTATACGACTTCAGCCTAAAAATACGCGAATTTTCATTTCTTGAAAAGACAATAGAAAATATACCATCAGAGCATAGAGTAGGACCATTATTACTGAGACTGGAACCCTTGAAGCTAGGTTTGTTGCAGGATTGCAATACGTGGAAACAGGAATTCGCGAGAACTATCACAGCACACATCAATGTTAAAATGAATGAAATATCAAACTTTCTCACTGCTACCAAGAAGAATTTAAGTAAAAAAGTAAAATCTCTGGATAGCATCCGGACTGTCATGACTGCATTAGTTGATGTTCGTGACAAACAGCTAGACATGGAGGTAGATGTAAAGAAAGTTGAAGAAGCATATTTTTTATTTAATAGACATGGAGTTATTTGCGAGCAAGGCACTCAAGAGAAGGTAGATTCATTGGGGTATGCTATGCGTAATATCTTATCTGATGCTGCAAAGAAGCAGGACATTTTGTTGGAGATCCAGCAATCATTTAAGACCGGGTTGTTAACTGCCATTAACACTTTTCAGGTAGATTTTGATATTTTCCTGGAAAAATATACCGAAAAGGGCCCAACAACCCCCGGTATTAGCCCTACAGAAGCTTATGAGAGTCTAAGTTTCTATCAATTGCAGTTTGACGAGTTATGGGCTAGCTATGAGACATGTTCTGGAGGCGAACTACTTTTTGGTTTACCTGTAACTAGCTACCCCGAACTTCACCGAGTAAAAAAGGAACTGGTACTTCTTTGGAAGTTATACACCCTTTATAATTCTGTACTTGTCAGCATAGCAAAATATAACGAAACAACTTGGACAGAAATTGATATCATTAAGATTTCTGAGGATCTTCAAGAGTTTCAGAAGAAATGCAAGAGGCTTCCGCGGGCCCTCAAAGATTATCCAGCCTTCACCGAACTAAAAAAATGTGTTGATGATTTGACTGAAACCTGCCCTCTCATTGAAATGATGACAAACAAGGCAATGAAGGAAAGGCACTGGTCCAGAATAAACAAGGTCACTGGAGCCGATATAAACATACTGAACGATTTTCTGACATTGAAAGATGTTATGGAGGTTTCACTTCTTCATCACAAGGAGGACATTGAAGATATTTGTATTGCAGCGCTCAAGGAATTGGATATTGAAGCAAAACTGAAAGCTATGAAGACTACCTGGGAAATGCAGATATTTAAATTTGGACAATTTAAAAATCGTGGTGAGTTGTTGCTAAAGGGCGATTCAGTCATTGAACTGATTGCCCTAATGGAAGATTCTATGATGATACTGAGCACATTAATGAGCAACCGATACAATTTGCCATTCAAAGCCGAGTTGCAGAAATACATTGCAAAGTTATCCCAGTCAAATGACATAGTTGAGATGTTATTGCAGGTTCAAAATATCTGGGTTTATCTTGAAGCAGTGTTTGTTGGGGGAGATATTGCAAAACAACTGCCCGAAGAAGCTAAGCGATTTGCATTAATAGATAAATCATGGCAGAAAATAATGACTAAGGCACATGAAACACCCAATGTTTTGCTTTGCTGTACTGGGGATGAGATTTTATCAGAAATGTTGCCCCATCTTTTGGAGTTATTGGAAATTTGTCAAAAGTCACTAACGGGTTATCTGGAGAAAAAAAGGTTGTTGTTTCCACGATTTTTCTTTGTCTCTGACACAGCACTTTTAGAAATTCTGGGCCAAGCATCTGATAGTCACACAATACAGTCTCATCTTCTATCCATATTCGATAATGTAGCCCATGTCACATTCTGTTCCAAACAGTATGATAAAATAACAGATGTTCTTTCAGCTGAAGGTGACAAATTAGAACTTCACAAGCCGACAATCGCTGCTGGTAATGTTGAATATTGGCTCAACGACCTACTCCAATCCCAGCGTGCATCATTGCACTCAGTAATTAAAGATGCCAATGACACCATCGGTGACGAAGAGTTTGAGTTACTCGAGTTTTCTACATCGTATATATCTCAAGTAGTGCTGTTGGCCATACAGATGATCTGGACGAGAGACAGCGAAGTTGCCCTGCAACGGGCAGCTTTTGACAAGAAAATAATGCATTCTACCAACAAAAGTTGGTTGGAAATGCTTAACACACTGATAAAAGTGACAACGCAAGATTTGGCAAAATTTGAACGTCTTAAATATGAAACTCTAATTACCATTCATATACACCAGACAGATATATTTGATGACTTGTGCCGCCTTAGGGTTCGCAGCAAAAATGATTTTGAGTGGCTAAAACAAACAAGAATATATTTCAAGGAGGATGTAGATGCCTGCTTTGTCCACATTACAGACATTAAGTTTGGTTATATGTATGAGTTCATAGGTTGCAGAGAGCGATTGGTTATTACACCGCTTACTGATAGGTGTTATATTACAGTTGCCCAGGCGTTGGGGTTAGCCCTGGGCGCAGCTCCAGCCGGTCCTGCAGGTACTGGGAAGACTGAGACTACTAAGGATATGGGAAGGACTCTCGGAGCTTATGTGGTCGTGTTTAATTGTTCGGAACAGATGGACTTCAGAGGTCTGGGTAGAATTTTTAAAGGTTTAGCACAGTCAGGTAGCTGGGGTTGTTTCGATGAATTCAACAGAATCAATTTGAATGTATTATCTGTAGCGGCACAACAGATAGCTATTGTCCTTCAATGTAAGCGAGAGAGAAAATCAGAGTTCATCTTTACTGATGGAGACAATGTTTCTCTCCATCCCTCATTTGGATTGTTCATCACAATGAATCCAGGATATGCCGGGAGACAGGAGTTGCCTGAGAATCTGAAGATCAACTTCCGAACTGTTGCTATGATGGTCCCAGACAGATTAATTATTATAAGAGTAAAATTAGCGATAACAGGCTTTCAAGCAAACATAATCTTGTCGAGGAAATTCTACACATTATACAAACTTTGTGAAGAGCAACTCAGCAAACAAGTTCACTATGATTTCGGATTGAGAAACATTCTTTCGGTTTTAAGAACTCTGGGTGGTGTGAAAAGGCAAAATCCAAATGAACCTGAGCCGAAAGTGGTAATGCGAGTTCTTAGAGATATGAACCTTTCGAAATTGATTGACGAAGATGAGCCTCTGTTTCTTAGTCTCATAAATGATTGTTTCCCAGGTATAGCTCTCGATAAAGCTGTCTATAGGGAACTTGAGGCGGCTCTCTCCCGTACTATAAAGGAGTCTTCTCTAATAGATCACAAACCCTGGGTCCTTAAGTGTATACAGTTGTATGAAACGCAACTAGTCCGGTGGGGAATCATGACATTAGGTCCAAGTGGCGCAGGTAAAACAGAGATTATTCACACCCTTATGGGTGCCATGACCATCTGCGATTTACCTCATAAGGAACTGAGAATGAACCCAAAGGCTGTGACTGCATCTCAGATGTTTGGCCAGTTGGATGTGGCTACCAATGACTGGACAGATGGAATATTCTCTACATTGTGGCGACGAACTCATAAACTAAAGAAGTCAGATAATGTGTGGCTTGTCCTGGATGGCCCAGTAGATGCAATTTGGATAGAAAATCTCAACTCTGTTTTAGATGACAATAGAACGTTGACACTAGCTAATGGTGACAGAATCCCAATGGCTCCAAATTGTAAAATAATATTTGAACCTCAAAATATCGACAATGCCTCACCAGCTACTGTATCTCGCAATGGAATAGTGTTTCTTTCCAGCTCGGTTATTACTTGGGAACCCCTCGTTTTGGCTTGGACTGAAAGGAAGCCTTCCATGAAAACAACCATTTTAAACTTATATCAGCAATATTTTCCAGAAATGTACCAATATTTGGTCGAATATCTCAATCCAAAGATAGAGCTCTTGGAATGTATGTATGTTCGGCAGAGCCTTGATATTCTTGACGGTATGTTACCAAGTGATAATGACAACATGGCTTACCCAGGTCACCACCACAATTCCAAAGTAGAATTACCAGATAATGGAGTTGAAAGGTTGTTTACTTTCTCACTGATGTGGTCCCTTGGTGCTGCTTTAGAATTAAGTGATCGCGTTAAATTTCAGGAGAAACTTAGGGACATTGGATCTCTTGATTTGCCCCTTGAGCGAGACACAATATTTGATTATGCTATAGATTGTGATAATTTAGAGTGGTGCCATTGGTCGGAAAGAGTTCCAGAATATCTATACCCTAAAGACTGCACACCAAATTACCTCTCCATTCTCGTGCCAAATGTGGATAATGTCAGGACTGAATTTCTAATACACATTATACATAAACAGAATAAGAGAGTTTTGCTGATAGGTGAGCAGGGAACTGCCAAAACAGTCATGATAAAGACATTTTTGTCGAAGTTTGATTCAGAATTTCATATCAATAATAATTTGAACTTCAGCAGCGCTACAACACCTCTCATGTATCAAAGAACTATAGAGAGTTTTGTGGAGAAGCATGTTGGTCACACTTATGGACCTCGGGCTGGTAAGAAAATGACAGTATTCATTGATGACATTAACATGCCAGTAATTAATGAGTGGGGTGATCAAGTGACCAATGAAATCGTCAGGCAACTATTAGATGTTTCTGGTTTCTATAACTTGGATAAACCTGGAGATTTTACGACAATAGTTGATGTCCAGTTTCTGGCTGCAATGATTCATCCAGGAGGAGGGAGAAACAACATTCCTGAACGACTTCGTCGTCAATTTAATGTTTTTAATTGCACTCTTCCTAGCAACAACAGTATTGATAAGATCTATAACACTATTGGATGTGGGCACTTTATTACTGAGAGAGGTTTTTGTACAGAGGTAGTAGAATGTGTTAGTCAACTAGTCTCATTAACCAGGCTCATATGGCAATGTACGAAAATCAAAATGTTACCAATTCCAGGAAAATTTCATTATGTTTTTAATCTCAGGGATTTGAGTAGAATTTGGCAAGGGATGCTGAATTCCACTGCGGATGTTATAAACTCGAGATCCAGACTCTTTGAGCTTTGGCGACATGAAATAGAACGTGTTGTTGCTGATCGATTTGTGAACCAGGTAGATAAGCAATGGTTTAATGCGACAGTGAGAGACCTACTTCAATCGGAACTGAAAATTGAATGTAATGACTTTCTAAAAGAAGATTCATATTTTGTTGATTTTCTCAGGGAAGCCCCCGAACCAACAGGTGATGAGGTCGACGATGATGATCTTATGGCTCCAAAGGTTTATGAACCCATTCCAGGATTTGATAAATTAAAATCCAAGCTCCTGGAACACATGGCTGAATGCAATGAAGAATCTAGAGGGGGGGAAATGGACTTGGTATTTTTCGATGATGCTATGATACATTTGATGAGAATCTCCCGTATTATTCGCACATGGAAGGGACATGCGTTGTTAGTTGGTGTAGGTGGCTGTGGCAAGCAGAGTCTCACGAAATTGGCCTCCTTTATAGCTGGTTATAGTACCTACCGAATTACTCTTACACGTTCCTACAATGTTGCCGACTTTCTAACTGATCTCAAGGTGATGTATCGCATAACAGGTGAGCAGGGAAAAGGATTAACTTTCATCTTTACTGATAATGATATTAAAGATGAAATGTTTTTGGAACCAATGAACAATGTTTTAGCTAGTGGCGAAGTGTCAAATTTGTTTGCCAAGGATGAAATGGATGAAATATGCAGCAATTTAATCCCAATTATGAAAAAAGAATTTCCCAGACATCCACCCACCCAAGAAAATTTAATTGATTACTTTTACAGCCGAGTAGGAAAGAATTTCCATGTAACTCTTTGTTTCTCGTCTGCTGGGAATCAATTTCAAAGCAGAGCTTTAAAATTTCCTGCTCTAATCTCGGGCTGCACTATTGACTGGTTCCAAATATGGCCGCGTGATGCTTTGACTGCAGTTTCTGTTCAGTATTCGAGAGACTTAGATTTTCAAAACTATCAGCACATCAAGAATTATCTAGTGGAGGCAATGGCAGATGTCCATGTGGAAGTAACTGAAATGTGCTCGTCATATTTTGAGAGATTTCGACGCCAAACTCATGTTACCCCCAAAAGTTATCTGTCATTTCTTAATGGTTATAACAGTATATATGTAGAAAGAAGTGCTACTCTGAAAAATTCGTATCAAAAAATGGATACCGGTCTCCTAAAGCTAGATGAGGCCACTGTAAGTGTTAATGAACTGCAAAAGGAATTGGTCGTCACAGAGGTAGAGCTAGATAAAGCAACAGTAGAGGCAGATCTTGTCCTTAAAGAAGTGGCAGAGTTTGCCCATGCGGCTGAGAAAGTGAAACTACAAGTAGAGTCCGTTAAGAATATCGCCCAGGATCTAGTTGATTTAATAGAGAGTGACAAGGCTATTGCTGAGGAAAAGTTGGAAGTAGCAAGACCAGCTCTTGAGGAAGCTGAGATGGCATTGCAGACAATTAAAGCCGTTGATATAGCGACTGTTCGAAAGCTAGGTAAACCTCCTCATCTCATTATGAGGATTTTGGACTGCGTTCTCATTTTATTCCAGAAACCGCTCGATCCTTGCTCTCCAGATTTGGAAAAAACATGTCCGAAAGCATCATGGGGTGAATCGCTGAAGGTTATGGGTGATTCAAAGTTCTTATCTAATTTGCTAAATTTTGACAAAGACTGTATCAATGATGAGATTGTTGAATTAATGGAACCTTATTTAAAAATGGCTGATTATAACATGGAAACAGCTAAGAAGGTGTCTGGAAATGTTGCTGGATTGCTAGCATGGACAATTGCCATGTCCAAGTTTTTTTCTGTTAACAGAGAAGTCTTACCCTTAAAGGCTTCACTAGCTGCTCAGGAGCACCGACTGGTCAGTGCTAATAATGAATTAGAAAAAGCACAGGTGGCTTTGAATGAAAAGGAAGAAGAATTGATGAAAGTGCAGGTGAGGTATGATACAGTAATGGGATTCAAACAGAATTTAGTTGACCGGTTGGACGCCTGTCGCTTTAAGATGGAGAGTGCTAGCAAATTGATCCAGGGTTTGGGAGGGGAGCGCATTCGGTGGACAGAGAGCAGTCGACTGTTTAAAGAACAGTTGTTTAAATTAATGGGTGATGCGTTGTTAATTACAGGGTTTCTTTCATATGCTGGTCCATTCAATCAACTATTCCGACAAAAACTTATAACACGAACAAGACAAATAATTGGTGACAGGTCGATTCCTTACAGTCAATCAATTGATATTAATGATATGCTGGTTGATAAAGTCACAGTTTCTCGGTGGAACCTGCAAGGGTTGCCTAGTGATGAACTTAGTATACAGAATGGTGTCATTGTAACCAATTCTTCTCGGTACCCTCTTGTAATTGACCCACAAATTCAGGCTAAATATTGGATCAAAAATAAAGAAAGTGAAAACAACATGATAGTGACACAATTAGACAACAAGTATTTCCGAACTCATTTAGAGGATGCGATATCTCTAGGTCAGCCTCTGTTACTGGAGGATGTGAGAGATGAGCTTGACCCATGTCTTGACAATGTTTTAGAAAAAATCTATTTCAAATCAGGTTCAACATTTAAAGTTACAGTTGGTGACAAAGAGATTGATATATCTAAAGGATTTCGTCTCTACATAACAACAAAGTTATCAAATCCTAATTACACACCAGAGATATCTTCTCGAACTTCTATAATAGATTTCACTGTGACGATGAAGGGACTTGAGGATCAGTTACTGGGTCTTGTTACCAAAAACGAGAAAAGTGAATTGGAAAGTGAGAGCACTCGTCTTGCTGATGAAGTTACAGCAAATAAAGAGAAACTACAGGAACTTGAGGAAAATTTATTGCAGAAGTTGTCATCTGTGGAGGGTTCATTGGTTGAAGACCAGTCCCTTATTGAAGTATTAGGTGTCACTAAGGCAGTATCCAATGAGGTTAAAGAAAAACTTACAATAGCTGCCCAAACTGAATTACAAATAAATGCAGCCAGAGAAGAATACCGACCAATAGCTAATCGTGGATCCATTCTATATTTCTTAATTGTAGAAATTTCTCTGGTTAATGAAATGTATCAGACATCATTGAAACAATTCCTCAACCTATTTCACAATTCAATGGTGCAATCGGTTAAAAGTCCCATCACGAGTAGACGAGTGCATAACATAATGGAATATCTAACTTTTGAAGTATTTAGGTACACAGCTAGAGGTTTATATGAAATGCACAAATTTATGTTTACTATATTATTGGCTCTAAAAATTGATATTAATTTAAAAAACATAAGATATGAAGAATTCCAAACATTTATTATGGGTGGTGCTATGCTTGATCTCATCTCGGCTCCAACAAAACCTAAACGGTGGATCACGGACACAACCTGGTTAAATTTGGTTCAACTCTCTAAGTTACCATTGTTTCACAATATTTTGGAGCAGGTGAATCAGAATGAGAAAAGTTGGAAGTCTTGGTTTGAGAGCGAGGCACCTGAAGCAGTGACCATTCCCGATGGCTATGACAACCTATCAACATTCAACAAACTCCTTCTCATTCGATGTTGGTGTCCAGACAGAATCCTTAGTCAGGCGAGAATGTATGTGGCATCGTCATTGGGAGAAGAGTTCACAGCTCCAGTTGTTACAAATCTAGAGGAGATGTGGAAGAAAGAATCAGATTGCCGAAGTCCCCTGATCTGCTTCCTGAGCATGGGATCCGACCCCACGTCCAATATAGAGAAATTAGCGAAATATAACAATATCATTTGCAAAGACATCTCTATGGGTCAAGGGCAAGAGGTTCATGCGAGACGCATACTCAAGGAAATGATGCGTAATGGAGGCTGGTGTCTCTTCCAAAACTGTCATTTAGATTTAAATTTTATGAGCGAATTATTAGAGTTGATTACCACAACAGAGCAAATAGACCCAGCAATGAGAGTTTGGATAACAACGGAACCCCATGTGTTGTTCCCTATTTCATTACTCCAAGCGAGTATTAAATTCACAAATGATCCTCCACTTGGCTTGAAGGCTGGGTTGAAGCGAACTTACGCAGAAGTTACTAAGGAACAGCTGGATATTTCACACCGAATGGAATGGAAACCTCTGATGTATGCAGTTGCATTCCTGCATAGCGTCGTTCAAGAGCGCCGTAAATTCGGTCCCCTTGGCTGGAACATTCCATATGAGTTCAACCAAGCTGACTTTAGCGCGACAGTAATGGTGTGTCAGAATCATCTGGATGACTTAGACACCAAGCGCGGGGTATCCTGGGTTACCATCCGATATATGATAGGGGAAGTCCATTATGGTGGAAGAGTTACAGACGATTTTGATAAGAGGTTGCTTAACACATTTGCCAGAGTTTGGTTCGGGGAAAACCTTTTCGATCGGAAGTTTAATTTCTACATTGGGTACACGATACCAAGAGATAGTGAACTTGAGGAAATTCGTAACCACATTGACAAGCTTCCTTTAATTGATACCCCACAAGCATTTGGTCTGCATCCCAATGCAGACATCACCTACCAGACCAACTTCGCGAATGATTGTCTCGCTACTATATTGAATATACAACCAAAGGAATCAAACGCCTCTAGTGGGGAAAGTAGAGAAACACAAGTTCTTCGGATGGCCTCCGAAATGGAGGAGAAATTACCTCCGGATTACAACCCGTTCAAAGTAAAAGAAAGACTTAAATCATACGGCGTCACTCAACCGCTGAATATATTCCTACGCCAAGAGTTGCATCGGATGCAGAGAGTGATAACATCGGTTCGCACCACCCTCCATGACCTCAAGTTGGCCATCGAGGGCAGCATCATAATGAATGAGATCCTCCAGGATGCCCTAGACAACATGTTCAATGCACGAGTGCCGGACACCTGGGCCAAAGTCTCCTGGCTGAGCTCCACCTTGGGTTTCTGGTTTACTGAGTTGCTAGATCGCAATGCCCAAATGCGATCCTGGATTCTCGAAGGTCGACCTAACTGCTTCTGGATGACGGGAATGTTTAACCCGCAGGGTTTCCTCACGGCGATGCGTCAGGAGACAACCCGATCGCACACCGGTTGGGCTCTAGATGACGTCGTTCTAGCTAACGAGGTTACAAGAATGATGCGAGAAGAAGTGAGTCATTCCCCCGTCGAGGGGGTCTTCGTTTACGGTTTATTTCTGGATGGCGGAGGGTGGAACCGAAAGTCATCCAAACTCACAGAATCCACTATGAAAGTTCTCTTCACTCCATTACCGGTAGTCCGTATCTATGCCGACTTGCAGACTGGTGCCAGTAACTCTAAGGAGCGGTTGTACGAATGTCCAGTCTATAAGAAACCATCACGAACCGATCTCAATTACATATGTTCGCTCTCTTTGCACACGGACCAACACCCAGACTTCTGGATCCTACGAGGCGTTGCCTTGTTGTGTGATTTCAAATAATATTTTATAATTTAACTTGGAACCTTTCAATTATAATCTATTTAATTTAGATTATATATACTTTTAATTATAATACTGTAATAACATCGTCTTGTAATTAATTTTAATTGATGTGGGCCCCGGATTTAAGCCAAGAGTTGAAGTAAATTGTTAGTAAATATAATTTTTTATCCCACGTTGTGCAATAATATTGATCACAATAGATTGTAAATAGTTGTAAATATTTATTTAATAAATCGATTATAACATTTTGTTAAAGTTTAATCCATGTTGGCTATAGGCTTCGCTGAAAGCTCTGCGTTATTAAAATGTTTTTTACTATAGTCATATATTTTGTGGAACCTTTGACAATGAACTATTTAATAATAAGTAAATGCGTTATATTTTTGTAGTATTTTCATGTAAATAATACATAATTGATAAACATGTGAATTAATTGTTATGTAACTTTTAACAATCAATAGACTTCTTAAATATATATCCAATGCAAATATGATTTTTTTATGAGCAACACTACATAAATTCAAGAGAAAAAGTGAAAAACCCGCTAATGTTGACGCAATACAGAAAGGGAGGGAACTGGACGCAAATCCCATCTTGGCGAATTAATATCCCTCATCAATGTTAAATTCTCAATTTGGGGAAAGGAGCAGGTTACAGTGACACGTTATTTTAACCAAAACAATAAACTAAACACAATAGATCAGGTTACAGTTTTATTTTTGAGAGTGATCAGCAGTTATGTGCGTCTGGGATGAATTTTTATGCGTCCAGTTTCCCCCATTATCTACGCACGCAAGAAGACCGAGGTAGAATATTGGTCCGTTTCCTGGACGACCAGATTGTTAATATTTCGTTTCAACTATTTTTATCATCAAATATTTTATTAGTTGAAGCGATTACACGATACACACTGTTATCGAATTCGTGTAAAAAACGTTTGTGGCTTGACTTATTAGGTTATATTTAGTCTGAACAATTTCCGTTACCAACCTCTCCCCCACCCCCACCCCCACCCCTTATAAAACACATCAATCATGCTGCCTTCAAACACCTTCACATACCAGATTTGCTTCAGTTACACCTCAATGTGATTGAATCCATATGGACACACTAAGGTGTTCCACACTACAATACATAGAAACAACTCCTTCCTAGCAACCAGTAGTATTATTTACGTATATATTTGTGATAAAATTATGCACTTCAATTTTACATTCAATTTTTTAAAGTTTGGCGTTTTTTAGTGATTTTTTTTACTTTTCTTCATTACAATAAGGCTTTTGCTTTTTCGGAATATCAAAATATGTCACATAAAGCATCTAATATATTTCCTATTGGATGCTGTTATGCAATAATCTAGAAATGTCTGCTGTCTCAAGCGAAGGACAGAAACTTGACATACTAACTCTGATTCCTGATCTCCCCGCTGGGGGTCTCACTGCCTACAGAGACAGGGCGAGCTTTGATTGGCGACGACTACGTTTCCTTTGGTACGGAGGTGACAGTCTGCTGTATCAACGGAGAGTTTGGGAACTAATAGAGCGGGAACCAGTGTTCGCGAAAAGTTCCCAAAAAGCAGGCGAGAGTCACGATGATCTCAGGGAGGTGACGGCGTTGAGAACAAGGAGAATAATAGAATGCCAGTTGGTGACGCAAGAGGGGTTGGCTAAAGATCCCTTACTGATGTACAACTTTCAGCATTCCATGGGAATGTTCGACTGGAATTGCCTCTCAAAGTTCGTTCTTCATTTCCAAATGTTCGGCTCGGCAGTGGTTGCCATGGGAACAGCGAGACATCGTCGGTTCGTAGAGGAGACTTCCGATCTGGGATTGTTCGGTTGTTTCGCGTTGACGGAATTATCCCACGGTTCCGACGTAAAGTCGACCCGAACTACGGCACGGTACGACGCCGACACGCGGGAGTTTCTTATAAACACTCCGGATACCGAGGCAACCAAATTCTGGGTGGGAAACCTCGGAAAGTCGGCGACGCACGCAGTTCTTTTCGCGCAACTATACGCTGGAGACGACAGTTGCCACGGGTTACACGGATTCGTTACGCCGATTCGCGAAGCTACTACTTTGCTCCCGCTAGATGGCGTTACTGTTGGCGACATCGGTAAGAAACTGGGTCTCAACGGGATCGACAACGGATTCGTTTCCTTTAATAACTACCGGATTCCGCGGGAAAATCTTCTAAATAAACACAGCGACGTGAGCGAGGGTGGGGAGTACGTTAGTCGCTATAGCAACGACGATAAACGATTCGCGGCCACTCTGGGCTCGTTGTCCGGCGGTCGCGTTGGCATAACAACCATCGGAGTCGTCAATATGAAACTCTCTCTCGTCATCGCGATTCGTTACTCCGCCGTCCGGAAGCAGTTTCACGAGCCGTCGACTGGAAAACTCCACGAAATTCCAGTTCTAGAATACCAGAGTCAGCAGTGCCGTCTGCTGCCGTACCTAGCGGCGGCGTACGCAATGGACTGCTACAGCCGCAAACTCTGTCGGCAGTTCAATAAAATAACACACGGGGGCGACAATGGAAATAACGAAGAGCTAATACATGAGGTTGGCTAGTTAGAATGGATGAAAACAAGCGAAAATATATACAAAATTGGAATTGGAAGTCCCCGCCTAAACATAAACAAATTCTGGCCAAATTTAAATCTTTCACTTTACCCATAGTTCCGGGTTTTTGATAATGTTTTGGTTGATGAAACTGTAACCTGCTCCTTTCTCTTGATCACTGATTTTATACCCTTAGTTCTGGGTTGTTTTCTTTCCTTTTCAGCCTAAAGAACTATCATCTCAAAAGTGAGTTCTTATCAGCAATATATTTGTGACCATGATCATAGATAAAGTTAGGGGGGGGGGGGGGGGTAGAGTGCAAATTGGTCAAAATTTTCGATATTTTTTTTATCACCGTTTCTAAACCAGAATTCAATGGTGAATTTGGTGATGAAAACGGTTTTCGTTTCAAAAATTCTGAGTAGTTGTTGACTTTCAGTTAATTTAGTAACAGTAAGCGAACCAGGTGCGGGAAACGAACTATATTAATACGAAATATGAATATTAGTTGTTATAGTCCCTTAATTTCAATGAGTGCAGAATCGATCAACAGAAAGTATCCATATTTTTCTTCATTTCTACTCATTGAGAAGATGCTTTGCAACTCTGAGCCCTGCAACAGTGCGTTGAGATAAACTATTATCACTGAGCCCTGCAACAGCGCGTTGAGATAAACTATTATCACTGAGCCCTGCAACAGTGCGTTGAGATAAACTATTATCACTGAGCCCTGCAACAGTGCGTTGAGATAAACTATTATCACTGAGCCCTGCAACAGTGCGTTGAGATAAACTATTATCACTGAGCCCTGCAACAGTGCGTTGAGATAAACTATTATCACTGAGCCCTGCAACAGTGCGTTGAGATAAACTATTATCACTGAGCCCTGCAACAGTGCGTTGAGATAAACTATTATCACTGAGCCCTGCAACAGTGCGTTGAGATAAACTATTATCACTGAGCCCTGCAACAGTGCGTTGAGATAAACTATTATCACTGAGCCCTGCAACAGTGCGTTGAGATAAACTATTATCACTGAGCCCTGCAACAGTGCGTTGAGATAAACTATTATCACATCAGCTCACCCAGGAAATGATCAGCTCAGTTCAATATTTGATTGCCTCTTATGTACTTATAACCATGGTAACCACGTTAACAACGGTTATAACCATGGGTGCTTAAATTTATAATTTCACATAAAAGAGCATCACATCTTGATATAGAAGGCAGTTGTTTTATGATTATTGAATAACAGGCCACATTCTTCAAGCTTCCGGCAAAATACCGCATTGCAATCATAAATAACGAGTAGTAGGTGATTGGCCCTCCCTGACTATTGTGATTATTTACTATGGGAGTTTTCATAATTCCATATGAATGTGACCAGGCTTTTAATGAATAATGATATTAATATAGTTTAAACATGATAGATTTCTAATTTTAAAATAATTATTACGATATTTATGAACTGATTTCTATACCTTTATCTTTAAACGGGTTTTCTGGAAAACAACATTTTACCCGATCGGGGATTTTAAAAATCATATTTCTTGAGAAGTCTTCATTCTGAGAAGGTGGTTTATGATTCATTAAATTGTAGTTCATGTGAGAACTACTTGAATATTTTTATTTATGTTTCATTGAAAAGTTTTCATGCTATGATAACTTGAATGAGAAATGGACTAAATTTTTATGTGACACCCTGGCAAAGTTTGGTCGAAATTAATTTGGGCCTTCTCCAGAAATAGCATTCTCATTTTTTTTTAATACGTGTAGCTTATGGTCTGGACTGCACAGAAATCAAATTTCAACACATGATTTCTGACCCCCCCCCCCCCCCCCCCCCCTTAATGTAATAATGAACTACTCTACTAAAGGATAATGAGTCTAAACAATTATTTTAGTTTTAAACTAAATTAATTTATTAAAATGAAATGTTTTGCTGCCAAAATAAATAGTTTTCCTAAAGTTTACTTAACGACCCTTTGCTCGGTTGTTTTCAAATACTTTTTATCAATTCTAACTATCTAACTCTCCATAAAGGTCCATGCGTGTTCCTGTGCTAGTAAGGCAGTGGCGTCCTGGATGGCCCAGAACTGCATACAGGAGTGTAGGGAAGCGTGCGGGGGTCACGGTTACCTAGCAACCAGTAGGTTCGGGGAACTTCGCGACAACAACGATCCAAACAACACGTACGAGGGCGACAACACCGTGATACTGCAGCAAACTGCCAACTATCTGTTGGGAATCTACCAAGCAATTCGGTTTAATAACATCAAACCTGGAGGAAGTGTTTCCTTCCTTAGCCGCATGGAGGAAATACTTAGTAACAAATACAAACTGAAAGACTTAACCCGCAATCCGTCGAGAGTTCTATGGTTGTCGAGATGGCTGGTTTGTTATCATATCAAGAAGACCAGCGAAAAAGTCGACTGTCTGTTAAAAAGCGGTGCGAATGTTTGGCGGGCGCGGAATGAAAGCCAGGTTTACTTTGCTCAGGAGTTGAGTAAGATATTTATACATTGCGTTGCTATGGAATCCTTTATAAACTTTATTGGACAGACCGAAGCTGATGTACAGCCGGTATTGCGGTCCTTATGTTGTCTCTATGGCCTCTGGGTTGTTGAGAAGTACCTATCGAGTTTCTACGAGGGAGGATTCGCATATTCGTCGGATATTGTCAGGGACGTTCGAGAAGGCATTATTGAGCTATCAGATGAGCTTAAAGCTGATGCTGTCGCTTTGGTTGATGTTTTCGCGCCACCGGATTTTGTACTTAACTCGGTTCTCGGCGAAGCAGATGGGAATATCTACGAAAACATTTATAACCACGTTACTAAGCAACCGGGGGTCTTCGAAAGACCGAAGTGGTGGGAGAAATTCATAAACAAGGGAGACAATAAAAGCAAATTGTAAATGATCATTATTGTTATAATTTAATAATTAATTAATTGCAATTAAGTGGAATATAATAATAATTGTAGTTACTGTACCACCAACATACATAATATTATATAAAGTGATATTTTTAGCACAAACGAACGCGTTACAGACACAGTGCAAGTATTAGCTGAGCACAAAATCGGGTTCATTGAAAAATCGATGCCAAAAAAGTATCAGTTTGAATAAAAGAAAAAAACAGTTGCCAAAACGATATTCTGTGAGCTAAGCGTGTCGGTGCGGCAAACTGAAACAAACGGCAATCTGTAAAAACAGATCCAGATAGTATGGAGTTCTTGAATAAGTTGAATATTTATGCAAAAACTAGATTTCCATGATTGCGCTGCGCAGTCTTTACAGCTTGGCCTGTACATAACTGGTAATATCCGACTACATTAATTGATATATAATCTTATTTCTTGGAAATAATCTACATTGTAAGATTAATACCATTAATAAGGTTTGTTTTAAACAATTCTAATAAATGATTTACATTCAGTCTTAATTAATGTTAGGAGACGCATAATAATTAAAGGTGTTGATAAATTAATTTCTGCTATCTATATTAATTAATACAAATATACTAGGCCTATGCAAAATAATCGTAAATATATCTCGACCATCAGCTATTGATATCCATACCAAAGCGATATATTAATTATTTCAATAAAACCAACAGCACCATCTTTCTTACCCGCTAATTTATTACAAAAATATATAAACAATTTACAATACAAAATAAATGCTCAAGTGAAAATTCAATTTACAAGTAAAGAAAGATTACTTCAAAAACTACTATAGGGAAAAACAATACAAAATAGGAATAAATGACGTCATATACTAAATAAACTAAAATATTTATGTGTAGGTTTATTAGCTAACAGTCCCAAAAAACCCGATAAAGGAAACAGAAGAAGCTGTAAAAGGACATATAAAAAATAAGTGGATTAAAGCGAAAAAATATAAATTGGCAACCATCAGGATTCGAACATGGGTCTACCGGTATTCGAATAATGTCGATGATTAATTAAACATTTTTTTCACTCAAATGGCTTATTGTTCTTCATTGAATAAATATAATAAAATAATATAAATGTAGAAATATACGACTGAATTATTAGTGACCTGAATAACTGCCAAATAGGGTGGCCTACATGAGAACTCAGCGGTTACAGTAAACACACCAGGTACTGAATATTCACTGAACCGCAAAAATATGGAAGTGGCAAAATCAGTTGTCACGGCAACTGGCAAAACCACAACAATGGACTTTCTAACCGTACCACAAGTAGTTAGCACTACAGCACTGCCTAACCCAATGGGGAAACACTACAGCATTGCCTAACCCAATTGGGAGACACTACAGCACTGCCTAACCCAATGGGGAGACACTACAGCACTGCCTAACCCAATGGGGAGACACTACAGCACTGCCTAACCCAATGGGGAGACACTACAGCACTGCCTAACCCAATGGGGAGACACTACAGCACTGCCTAACCCAATGGGAGACACTACAGCACTGCCTAACCCAATGGGAGACACTACAGCACTGCCTAACCCAATGGGGAGACACTACAGCACTGCCTAACCCAATCGGGAGACACTACAGCACTGCCTAACCCAATGGGAGACACTACAGCACTGTCTAACCCAATCGGGAGACACTACAGCACTGCCTAACCCCATGGGAGACACTACAGCACTGCCTAACCCAATGGGGAGACACTACAGCGCTGCCTAACCCAATGGGGAGGCACTACAGCACTGTCTAACCCAATGGGGAGGCACTACAGCACTGCCTAACCCAATGGGGAGGCACTACAGCACTGCCTAACCCAATGGGGAGGCACTACAGCACTGCCTAACCCAATGGGGAGACACTACAGCACTGCCTAACCCAATGGGGAGGCACTACAGCACTGCCTAACCCAATGGTGAGGCACTACAGCACTGCCTAACCCAATGGGAGACACTACAGCACAGCCTAACCCAATGGGAGACACTACAGCACTGCCTAACCCAATGGGGAGGCACTACAGCACTGCCTAACCCAATGGGGAGGCACTACAGCACTGCCTAACCCAATGGGGAGACACTACAGCACTGCCTAACCCAATGGGGAGGCACTACAGCACTGCCTAACCCAATCGGGAGACACTACAGCACTGCCTAACCCAATGGGGAGGCACTACAGCACTGCCTAACCCAATGGGAGACACTACAGCACTGCCTAACCCGATGGGGAGGCACTACAGCACTGTCTAACCCAATGGGGAGACACTACAGCACTGCCTAACCCAATGGGGAGACACTACAGCACTGCCTAACCCAATGGGGAGACACTACAGCACTGCCTAACCCAATGAGAGACACTACAGCACTGCCTAACCCAATGGGAGACACTACAGCACTGCCTAACCCAATGGGGAGAGACTACAGCACTGCCTAACCCAATGGGAGACACTACAGCACTGCCTAACCCGATGGGGAGACACTACAGCACTGCCTAACCCAATGGGTAGAGATGCTAAAAGTGTAAATACGTCTCAACTACATCCCAAAATAGAAACAGTTCTTCGGTACAAATCCACAAATAATGAGAAATAAATTACACATACACCACCAAAATGTTTAACTATAATTAAGTGGGGCAAGTTTGATTCAAATTAGTACATAAATAGCTAATTCTAATTGGGAATATTTTTCACAATTCTATAAATAATAACGAAGTGACTGAGAACAAAGAATTGCAAGGATTGGTATATTATCATATTGCTTTTCAATATACGGGTGGTGTTTTCGGGTAGGCCAGTCTACAGGCTACAGTCACTAGGCGCATATTGAAAGCAATTAGCAGAAATCGGTGTATTGTGGTAAAGGTTCCGAGTATGCAGAAGGTTTATGGACTGACTGGTCATTGGTAAAGGTTCAGGGTCATTGGTAAAGGTTCCGAGTATGTAGAAGGTTCAAGGACTAGTCATTGGTAAAGGTTCCGGGTCATTGGTAAAGGTTCCAAGTATGTAGAAGGTTTAGGGACTGGTCATTGGTAAAGGTTTCGGGTCATTGTTAAAGGTTCCAAGTATGTAGAAGGTTCAGGGACTGGTCATTGGTAAAGGTTTCGGGTCATTGGCATTTGTAAAGGTTCCAAGTATGTAGAAGATTTAGGGACTGGTCATTGTTAAAGGTTCCAAGTATGTAGAAGGTTCAGGGACTGGTCATTGGTAAAGGTTCCGGGTCATTGGTAAAGGTTTCGAGTATGTAGAAGGTTTAGGGACTGGTCATTGGTAAAGGTTTCGGGTCATTGGCATTTGTAAAGGTTCCAAGTATGTAGAAGGTTTAGGGACTGGTCATTGCTAAAGGTTCCAAGTACGTAGAAGGTTCAGGGACTGGTCATTGGTAAAGGTTTCGGGTCATTGGCATTTGTAAAGGTTCCAAGTATGTAGAAGGTTTAGGGACTGGTCATTGCTAAAGGTTCCAAGTACGTAGAAGGTTCAGGGACTGGTCATTGCTAAAGGTTCCAAGTACGTAGAAGGTTCAGGGACTGGTCATTGCTAAAGGTTCCAAGTATGTAGAAGGTTCAGGGACTGGTCATTGGTAAAGGTTCCGGGTCATTGGTAAAGGTTTCGAGTATGTAGAAGGTTTAGGGACTGTTCATTGGTGAAGGTTTCGGGTCATTGGCATTTGTAAAGGTTCCAAGTATGTAGAAGGTTCAGGGACTGGTCATTGCTAAAGGTTCCAAGTACGTAGAAGGTTCAGGGACTGGTCATTGCTAAAGGTTCCAAGTACGTAGAAGGTTCAGGGACTGGTCATTGCTAAAGGTTCCAAGTACGTAGAAGGTTCAGGGACTGGTCATTGCTAAAGGTTCCAAGTATGTAGAAGGTTCAGGGACTGGTCATTGCTAAAGGTTCCAAGTATGTAGAAGGTTCAGGGACTGGTCATTGGTAAAGGTTCCGGGTCATTTGTAAAGGTTCCAAGTATGTAGAAGGTTCAGGGACTGGTCATTGCTAAAGGTTCCAAGTACGTAGAAGGTTCAGGGACTGGTCATTGCTAAAGGTTCCAAGTATGTAGAAGGTTCAGGGACTGGTCATTGGTAAAGGGTCCGGGTCATTGGTAAAGGTTCCGAGAAGGTATAAGGTTCAGGGAGTGGTTATTGGTAAAGGTTCCGGGTCGTTGGTAAAGGTTCCAAGTATATAGCAGGTTCAGGGAGTGGTTATTGGTAAAGGTTCCGGGTCATTGGTAAAGGTTTCGAGTATGTAGAAGGTTTAGGGACTGTTCATTGGTGAAGGTTTCGGGTCATTGGCATTTGTAAAGGTTCCAAGTATGTAGAAGGTTCAGGGACTGGTCATTGCTAAAGGTTCCAAGTACGTAGAACGTTCAGGGACTGGTCATTGCTAAAGGTTCCAAGTACGTAGAAGGTTCAGGGACTGGTCATTGCTAAAGGTTCCAAGTACGTAGAAGGTTCAGGGACTGGTCATTGCTAAAGGTTCCAAGTATGTAGAAGGTTCAGGGACTGGTCATTGCTAAAGGTTCCAAGTACGTAGAAGGTTCAGGGACTGGTCATTGCTAAAGGTTCCAAGTATGTAGAAGGTTCAGGGACTACTGGTCATTGCTAAAGGTTCCAAGTACGTAGAAGGTTCAGGGACTGGTCATTGCTAAAGGTTCCAAGTATGTAGAAGGTTCAGGGACTGGTCATTGCTAAAGGTTCCAAGTATGTAGAAGGTTCAGGGACTGGTCATTGGTAAAGGTTCCGGGTCATTGGTAAAGGTTTCGAGTATGTAGAAGGTTTAGGGACTGTTCATTGGTGAAGGTTTCGGGTCATTGGCATTTGTAAAGGTTCCAAGTATGTAGAAGGTTCAGGGACTGGTCATTGCTAAAGGTTCCAAGTACGTAGAAGGTTCAGGGACTGGTCATTGCTAAAGGTTCCAAGTACGTAGAAGGTTCAGGGACTGGTCATTGCTAAAGGTTCCAAGTACGTAGAAGGTTCAGGGACTGGTCATTGCTAAAGGTTCCAAGTATGTAGAAGGTTCAGGGACTGGTCATTGCTAAAGGTTCCAAGTATGTAGAAGGTTCAGGGACTGGTCATTGGTAAAGGTTCCGGGTCATTTGTAAAGGTTCCAAGTATGTAGAAGGTTCAGGGACTGGTCATTGCTAAAGGTTCCAAGTACGTAGAAGGTTCAGGGACTGGTCATTGCTAAAGGTTCCAAGTATGTAGAAGGTTCAGGGAGTGGTTATTGGTAAAGGTTCCGGGTCGTTTGTAAAGGTTCCGAACTTGGTTCCGGCGCAATTTATGATTGGTATAAAATTTGCCATCAATAGCGAAGTAAAAACTCAAAGGACACTTAAATCTTCCCAAGGCCTTCCATTTGAGGCAGACAATAATCGAGCGAACTCCATGACATCTCCATTATATGTAGTTATAGGAGCGTAAACTGCATAGAGTTACATAAACAACCCATAGAAGCAAAAGAAACAACGCAGAAACCCATTTAGTTGGCGCTGGCCCGCCTAACTCACCGCCGATAAACTGAAACAAAAACAAACCCATTTAGTTGGCGCTGGCCCGCCTAACTCTCCGCCGATAAACTGAAACAAAAACAAACCCATTTAGTTGGCGCTGGCCCGCCTAACTCTCCGTCGATAAACTGAAACAAAAACAAACCCATTTAGTTGGCGTTGGCCCGCCTAACTCTCCACCGATAAACTGAAACAAAAACAAACCCATTTAGTTGGCGCTGGCCCGCCTAACTCACCGCCGATAAACTGAAACAAAAACAAACCCATTTAGTTGGCGCTGGCCCGCCTAACTCTCCGCCGATAAACTGAAACAAAAACAAACCCATTTAGTTGGCGCTGGCCCGCCTAACTCACCGCCGATAAACTGAAACAAAAACAAACCCATTTAGTTGGCGCTGGCCCGCCTAACTCTCCGCCGATAAACTGAAACAAAAACAAACCCATTTAGTTGGCGCTGGCCCGCCTAACTCACCGCCGATAAACTGAAACAAAAACAAACCCATTTAGTTGGCGCTGGCCCGCCTAACTCTCCGCCGATAAACTGAAACAAAAACAAACCCATTTAGTTGGCGCTGGCCCGCCTAACTCACCGCCGATAAACTGAAACAAAAACAAACCCATTTAGTTGGCGCTGGCCCGCCTAACTCACCGCCGATAAACTGAAACAAAAACAAACCCATTTAGTTGGCGCTGGCCCGCCTAACTCACCGCCGATAAACTGAAACAAAAACAAACCCATTTAGTTGGCGCTGGCCCGCCTAACTCTCCACCGATAAACTGAAACAAAAACAAACCCATTTAGTTGGCGCTGGCCCGCCTAACTATCCACCGATAAACTGAAACAAAAACAAAGTTTGAATCTTTTATACGTTTTAACATTTCATTAAAAACATGGGGGGAGGGGTACTGGACGCAAATCCCAATGTTAGATTATCAATTAAGGGAATTGAGCAGGTTACAGTGGCACGTAATTCTTACCAAAACAATAAACTAACCACAATAGAACAGGTTACAGTTTTATTTTTGAGAGTAAACAGCTGTTATTTGCGTCGAATTTCCCGGACCAAATATTCATAACATAAAATAAAATGACTGAATAATAAAATGGCTAACCTTTCTCCTAAGAAGAAGGAATATTATACAGACTGTACCGATTGATGTAAAGAGATAAACGGCGAGATTTAGGTTGGTTGTCTTTACGTGGAAAGTTGCGACGCCTTTGTTGTAGTACAAATACATTGCCTTCATTACCCAAGGTAAACCCAAACCAAGGAAAACGTTAACGCTGTTACTACCTGAAAATAAATACAAACACATTGGAGTATTCAGTATTACAGAATGAAATGAAACATTGGTTTTATGTTATCCTTCAGCACCACAACAACTCACCAGTTATATTGCCGATAGAGGCGTCAGCATGTGAATCCATCATGGCGGCGGTTCGACTTGCGAAGGTGTCTGGCAGACTGGTTCCCAGGGCGACGATTGTGATACCGGAAATGCTATTCCTCAGACCGATGACGCATCCCAATAGGTTACCGAACTGCTCGACAAGGATCACCAACCCGCCAATCACAACCAAAGAGGAGAAGAATGACGCGAATCCACCAAGTAATTTACTGAAAGTCATAAAGTAGAACAATGAAGGAGGGATATAAAGTATAAATAACAAGAGATTTTATTATTTATCTAACATATACGCAACCAGTAGCAATATATTATTATTATTATATTATTTGGGTGGCGACACCACCGTCACAGAAGTGTGTAGATAAATCAATAAGGATCAATAAGGGGGGGGGGGGGGGGGGTTACCCTCTACCCCTCTCTTTGGATAACATTTTCACATTTTTGGTTTTTTATTTCATCTGATGCAGAATTTAATGGGGATTTATTTGAAATCTTAAAACGGATTGGCGAAATCTTTTTGGTCGAGTTATCGCTGTCTTTCCCTCTACCAGTGTGTCCGTTAAAATGTAGAAGAAAGGAAAACAGACAGACAGACAAACCATCACACAGACATAGATAGATACTCTCAAACATTAAAACTGACGTCGGAAAAGAAATCACCGACTACATCATAGCAACAGTAACTATAGCAACGATCAACTACTTTCTTAGTATTAATACTTACCGTGGAGGAATAAAGGCGAATAGAATTTTCCATAGAAACGTTAGAAAATGCATGACGTAAGCAACGTTGCTAGGGGGAATGGGTTTGCCATCTTCATCCTCATCTTGCTCTATCATCATAGCGCTAAACGTTAAATAAATATTAGATTCTATTAGATTGAACATCAATATTAATAACCTATCAGTTGACACAACATCCTTGGATCACTTCCTCATTTTAGTTAACCAATAAATAAGAGTGAACTGTCATTAAAATTAATCAGCCAATCAGAAACGAACCTTCGGAACTGACCAGACCATGTCTCGTCCTCCTCTTCCCTGTCTGCTAATACGTTGGCTACTCTTTCCGCTAACAAGTCTAAGAGAAGGAGGAATTGATATGGTAATTTGTTGAATTTCTAACGTAATATAAAACTGTAACTATGGAAATAGAGTGTCAATATTTAATATTTATTATATTTGTTAAGTTATTATCAAAATAAATTATAATTTTAATAAATATTTGCAATACTTGTCACTAAAGTATCACCACCGTGGTTATCTAAGTGGTTTGTTATACGAACGATCGTAGCGAGTGAGTGGAAATAAATATACAAGGATCAGAACACTGTAAAATACTTAGCAAAAAGTAGGTTTATAGATTTATTCTAGAAAGTGTAATATTATGAAACCTGATGAATAACAGACATATGATTTTATAATAGGTATTAATAGAGTTTCAAAGTAGAAAATGTTTGGGCCTAATATTAAAATATTTCAACGACGCAGTTGTATTGGAAAGTCATGAGAAATTGCAAATTATAGAGTTTAGGTTACCTGAACCAGTGCAGTCTGCTAGTTGGTGTTAGCTAGTATTTAAACCATTAACCTTGCTATTTTATTAACTTCGTTAAGTAATTTAATATCGTTTAATATTGAAATCAATAAAACACCAATGACAACATAATATATTGTCAATATTAACATAAATATATATAGTATAGGTCTACTACAACACTACAACACTGCTACACAAATAAAGGGTGGAGATCTGAGTTACAAAAAAAGGATAAACAGGTGTCCGACATTCAAATTTAGTAATATGGGTAATGTTTATGTAACATTTCAACGAATCACCCATATTGTATCACAAAAAAACAAACTGAGTCTAACAGATATGGGTTGGTTGGGGTGGATGGATATATTAATGTTAGTAGAAATCCATTCGTCATTGCGTCTATTGGGTTGTGCGTTCTATAAGTAACCAATAGTCTTGGATACACAGTTCACGGGTTTACTATTCAATATCACAATGTTTTGGTTTAAATAGACAATAATAGAATTACAATTAATTATCTACTTTGTGGATGCTCTACGTGCAGGTCGGTCGGTCGGTCGGTCGGTCGGTCGGTCGGTCGGTCGGTCGGTCGGTCGGTCGGTCGGTCGGTCGGTCGGTCGGTCGGTCGGTCGGTCGGTCGGTCGGTCGGTCGGTCGGTCGGTCGGTCGGTCGGTCGGTCGGTCGGTCGGTCGGTCGGTCGGTCGGTCGGTCGGTCGGTCGGTCGGTCGGTCGGTCGGTCGGTCGGTCGGTCGGTCGGTCGGTCGGTCGGTCGGTCGGTCGGTCGGTCGGTCGGTCGGTCGGTCGGTCGGTCGGTCGGTCGGTCGGTCGGTCGGTCGGTCGGTCGGTCGGTCGGTCGGTCGGTCGGTCGGTCGGTCGGTCGGTCGGTCGGTCGGTCGGTCGGTCGGTCGGTCGGTCGGTCGGTCGGTCGGTCGGTCGGTCGGTCGGTCGGTCGGTCGGTCGGTCGGTCGGTCGGTCGGTCGGTCGGTCGGTCGGTCGGTCGGTCGGTCGGTCGGTCGGTCGGTCGGTCGGTCGGTCGGTCGGTCGGTCGGTCGGTCGGTCGGTCGGTCGGTCGGTCGGTCGGTCGGTCGGTCGGTCGGTCGGTCGGTCGGTCGGTCGGTCGGTCGGTCGGTCGGTCGGTCGGTCGGTCGGTCGGTCGGTCGGTCGGTCGGTCGGTCGGTCGGTCGGTCGGTCGGTCGGTCGGTCGGTCGGTCGGTCGGTCGGTCGGTCGGTCGGTCGGTCGGTCGGTCGGTCGGTCGGTCGGTCGGTCGGTCGGTCGGTCGGTCGGTCGGTCGGTCGGTCGGTCGGTCGGTCGGTCGGTCGGTCGGTCGGTCGGTCGGTCGGTCGGTCGGTCGGTCGGTCGGTCGGTCGGTCGGTCGGTCGGTCGGTCGGTCGGTCGGTCGGTCGGTCGGTCGGTCGGTCGGTCGGTCGGTCGGTCGGTCGGTCGGTCGGTCGGACACTAGACCTGTATTCATTCCCTGTGTTATAATGGAGGTGGTATTCCTTCGGTCTGTAATATTAATTAAAATGGTTAGACTCTCACATTTATACAACATTAATTGCTCACATACAGTATGTCCAACTCACTTACAGTCATACTAACTACAATATTGTAGTTGTAGTATATAATGTTAACTCCTTCAAGATCTCATGTAGTATTGAGAACTGGTGTGATACAGCAGACAATGTGTGTCTAAATGTCAACGGTATGTAATGCTTTTATAAAGTTCGCAACACTAACGATAACTTTGAGGTAAAACAACCCACTGTAATTGTGTGCCGTTGTTTTATCTCTGTGACAAAATTTCCTGTGGTGTCACGTTAGCCGGCTAGGGTATGTTTCATGTGGTGTCACGTTAGAAGGCTAGGGTATGTTTCATGTGGTGTCACGGTAGATGGCTAGGGTATGTTTCATGTGGTGTCACGTTAGAAGGCTAGGGTATGTTTCATGTGGTGTCACGGTAGCCGGCTAGGCTATGTTTCATGTGGTGTCACGGTAGCCGGCTAGGCTATGTTTCATGTGGTGTCACGGTAGCCGGCTAGGCTATGTTTCATGTGGTGTCACGTTAGCCGGCTAGGGTATGTTTCATGTGGTGTTACGGTAGCCGGCTAGGGTATGTTTCATGTGGTGTCACGGTAGCCGGCTAGGCTATGTTTCATGTGGTGTCACGGTAGCCGGCTAGGCTATGTTTCATGTGGTGTCACGGTAGCCGGCTAGGCTATGTTTCATGTGGTGTCACGTTAACCGGCTAGGGTATGTTTCATGTGGTGTTACGGTAGCCGGCTAGGGTATGTTTCATGTGGTGTCACGGTAGCCGGCTATGCTATGTTTCATGTGGTGTAACGGTAGCCGGCTAGGCTATGTTTCATGTGGTGTAACGGTAGCCGGCTAGGCTATGTTTCATGTGGCGTCACGGTAGATGGCTAGGGTATGTTTCATGTGGTGTAACGGTAGCCGGTTAGAGAATGTTTCATGTGGTGTCACGTTAGCCGGCTAGGCTATGTTTCATGTGGTGTTACGGTAGCCGGCTAGGGTATGTTTCATGTGGTGTCACGGTAGCCGGCTAGGCTATGTTTCATGTGGTGTCACGGTAGCCGGCTAGGCTATGTTTCATGTGGTGTCACGGTAGCCGGCTAGGCTATGTTTCATGTGGTGTCACGGTAGCCGACTAGGCTATGTTTCATGTGGTGTCACGGTAGCCGGCTAGGCTATGTTTCATGTGGTGTCACGGTAGCCGACTAGGCTATGTTTCATGTGGTGTCACGGTAGCCGGCTAGGCTATGTTTCATGTGGTGTCACGGTAGCCGGCTAGGCTATGTTTCATGTGGTGTCACGGTAGATGGCTAGGGTATGTTTCATGTGGTGTAACGGTAGCCGGCTAGGGTATGTTTCATGTGGTGTCACGGTAGCCGGCTAGGCTATGTTTCATGTGGTGTCACGGTAGATGGCTAGGGTATGTTTCATGTGGTGTCACGGTAGATGGCTAGGGTATGTTTCATGTGGTGTAACGGTAGCCGGCTAGGGTATGTTTCATGTGGTGTCACGGTAACCGGCTAGGGTATGTTTCATGTGGTGTAACGGTAGCCGGCTAGGCTATGTTTCATGTGGATCGGAATGTAATTTTTAATCAAAAATAAACTGAGAAAGAAATTAAAAAAATATTCGAATTAAAATAAATATAATCGATAAAATTGAACCATTTAAAGAATATGAGAACCCCAGCTGTACGTGCTTGGTGATTGCATTATAAAACACACTCGCTACGCTCGGTTGTTAATTAAACGAAACATGAAGATGTGGTTACATTCAAGATATTTCATGTAAATAAGTTTTGTTAAAAGTTGAAAGGAAAATTAAAATGATTTGTTTGTTAAATGATCATCAAATACATACGATAATTATCTGAATCAGCGGAAATGCAAAATATAATTACAAAATAGCAAATTAAATAATAACTAAATAACTTATAGAATAAAAAATTTAACTATTTATGTAAAATAACAAATTATAAAAATGTATTTATATTTAGAAGTTTCACTTCAACAATTATTTTAAATATAGTTACTACAGATAGACATTACATATATTCATATACAACATATACATTATATATATATATACATTTACAAGATATACATTATAGATATACATATACAAGATATACATTATATATATATACATATACAAGATATATATATTATAGATATACATATAAAAGATATATATATTATAGATATACATATACAAGATATATATATTATAGATATACATATACAAGATATACATTATATATATATACATATACAAGATATACATTATATATATATACATATACAAGATATATATTATATATTATATATATACATATACAAGATATATATATTATAGATATACATATACAAGATATATATATTATAGATATACATATACAAGATATATATATTATAGATATACATATACAAGATATATATATTATAGATATACATATACAAGATATATATATTATAGATATACATATACAAGATATATATATTATAGATATACATATACAAGATATACATTATATATATATACATATACAAGATATACATATATATAGATATACATATACAAGATATATATTATATATTAGATAAAAACTTATACAAGATATATATATTATAGATATACATATACAAGATATATATATTATAGATAAAAATATACAAGATATATATATTATAGATATACATATACAAGATATATATATTATAGATATACATATACAAGATATACATTATATATATATTACATATACAAGATATATATTATATATATACATTTACAAGATATACATTATAGATATACATTATATATATATATATATACAAGATATATATTATATATTATATATATACTTATACAAGATATATATATTATAGATATACATATACAAGATATATATATTATAGATATACATATACAAAGATATATATATTATAGATATACATATACAAGATATACATTATATATATATACATATACAAGATATACATTATATATATATACATATACAAGTATATACATTATATATATATACATATACAAGATATATATTATATATAGTATATACATATACAAGATATATATATTATAGATATACATATACAAGATATATATATTATAGATATACATATACAAGATATATATATTATAGATATACATATACAAGATATATCATTATATATATGATATACATATACAAGATATATATATTATAGATATACATATACAAGATATACATTATATATATATACATATACAAGATATACATTATATATATATACATATACAAGATATATATTATATATTATATATATACTTATACAAGATATATATATTATAGATATACATATACAAGATATATATATATAGATAAAAATATACAAGATATATATATTATAGATATACATATACAAGATATATATATTATAGATATACATATACAAGATATACATTATATATATATACATATACAAGATATATATTATATATATACATTTACAAGATATACATTATAGATATACATTATATATATATATATATACAAGATATATATTATATATTATATATATACTTATACAAGATATATATATTATAGATATACATATACAAGATATATATATTATAGATATACATATACAAGATATATATATTATAGATATACATATACAAGATATACATTATATATATATACATATAAAAGATATACATTATATATGTATATATATATACAATATATACGTTATATATATATACATATAACAGATATACATTATATATATACATATAAAAGATATACATTACCACTCACCTTCTTCAAATTTTCCTTTTTCGTATAGATTCATTACAGCGGCGCTATTTTCGCCAATACCTGTTCCACCACAAGGATTCTTAAGTATAATCACAAAATTCAAATTCTACAAAAACAAAAAATGAGTTACAATATAAAATAAACTAAAGTTACGGCGTGCCAAATATGATAACTCAGCAATTATTTTAGGCGATATATTAAATTATTATATATCATAATAATGGTGCCCAAACGGTATCAAAAATCTACAAAATCTGTAAATAAATTAAGACGAAATATTATTAGAAGGTAAATAAATTACTTTTGAATCGGGCGATACTTCAATCTCGATGTCCTTTTTTGACTCGTTGTGCATAAAGAATAAAGTCCCCTGCTTGTGTTTGTAATCCTTCGAGGTAAGAGAATCGCCACCCTTCCCAGATCCATCCCTGGAACGCAAAGAGTACAGAAGAGGTAATGAGGTAACAATCATAAAGCAACCAATCCTCACCAACCAAACCCTTAATATTACAATCCTTACCAACACAAACCTCACCAACCAAACCCTTAATATTACAATCCTTACCAACACAAACCTCACCAACCAAACCCTTAATATTACAATCCTTACCAACACAAACCTCACCAACCAAACCCTTAATATTACAATCCTTACCAACACAAACCTCACCAACCAAACCCTTAATATTACAATCCTTACCAACACAAACCTCACCAACCAAACCCTTAATATTACAATCCTTACCAACACAAACCTCACCAACCAAACCCTTAATATTACAATCCTTACCAACACAAACCTCACCAACCAAACCCTTAATATTACAATCCTTACCAACACAAACCTCACCAACCAAACCCTTAATATTACAATCCTTACCAACACAAACCTCACCAACCAAACCCTTAATATTACAATCCTTACCAACACAAACCTCACCAACCAAACCCTTAATATTACAATCCTTACCAACACAAACCTCACCAACCAAACCCTTAATATTACAATCCTTACCAACACAAACCTCACCAACCAAACCCTTAATATTACAATCCTTACCAACACAAACCTCACCAACCAAACCCTTAATATTACAATCCTTACCAACACAAACCTCACCAACCAAACCCTTAATATTACAATCCTTACCAACACAAACCTCACCAACCAAACCCTTAATATTACAATCCTTACCAACACAAACCTCACCAACCAAACCCTTAATATTACAATCCTTACCAACACAAACCTCACCAACCAAACCCTTAATATTACAATCCTTACCAACACAAACCTCACCAACCAAACCCTTAATATTACAATCCTTACCAACACAAACCTCACCAACCAAACCCTTAATATTACAATCCTTACCAACACAAACCTCACCAACCAAACCCTTAATATTACAATCCTTACCAACACAAACCTCACCAACCAAACCCTTAATATTACAATCCTTACCAACACAAACCTCACCAACCAAACCCTTAATATTACAATCCTTACCAACACAAACCTCACCAACCAAACCCTTAATATTACAATCCTTACCAACACAAACCTCACCAACCAAACCCTTAATATTACAATCCTTACCAACACAAACCTCACCAACCAAACCCTTAATATTACAATCCTTACCAACACAAACCTCACCAACCAAACCCTTAATATTACAATCCTTACCAACACAAACCTCACCAACCAAACCCTTAATATTACAATCCTTACCAACACAAACCTCACCAACCAAACCCTTAATATTACAATCCTTACCAACACAAACCTCACCAACCAAACCCTTAATATTACAATCCTTACCAACACAAACCTCACCAACCAAACCCTTAATATTACAATCCTTACCAACACAAACCTCACCAACCAAACCCTTAATATTACAATCCTTACCAACACAAACCTCACCAACCAAACCCTTAATATTACAATCCTTACCAACACAAACCTCACCAACCAAACCCTTAATATTACAATCCTTACCAACACAAACCTCACCAACCAAACCCTTAATATTACAATCCTTACCAACACAAACCTCACCAACCAAACCCTTAATATTACAATCCTTACCAACACAAACCTCACCAACCAAACCCTTAATATTACAATCCTTACCAACACAAACCTCACCAACCAAACCCTTAATATTACAATCCTTACCAACACAAACCTCACCAACCAAACCCTTAATATTACAATCCTTACCAACACAAACCTCACCAACCAAACCCTTAATATTACAATCCTTACCAACACAAACCTCACCAACCAAACCCTTAATATTACAATCCTTACCAACACAAACCTCACCAACCAAACCCTTAATATTACAATCCTTACCAACACAAACCTCACCAACCAAACCCTTAATATTACAATCCTTACCAACACAAACCTCACCAACCAAACCCTTAATATTACAATCCTTACCAACACAAACCTCACCAACCAAACCCTTAATATTACAATCCTTACCAACACAAACCTCACCAACCAAACCCTTAATATTACAATCCTTACCAACACAAACCTCACCAACCAAACCCTTAATATTACAATCCTTACCAACACAAACCTCACCAACCAAACCCTTAATATTACAATCCTTACCAACACAAACCTCACCAACCAAACCCTTAATATTACAATCCTTACCAACACAAACCTCACCAACCAAACCCTTAATATTACAATCCTTACCAACACAAACCTCACCAACCAAACCCTTAATATTACAATCCTTACCAACACAAACCTCACCAACCAAACCCTTAATATTACAATCCTTACCAACACAAACCTCACCAACCAAACCCTTAATATTACAATCCTTACCAACACAAACCTCACCAACCAAACCCTTAATATTACAATCCTTACCAACACAAACCTCACCAACCAAACCCTTAATATTACAATCCTTACCAACACAAACCTCACCAACCAAACCCTTAATATTACAATCCTTACCAACACAAACCTCACCAACCAAACCCTTAATATTACAATCCTTACCAACACAAACCTCACCAACCAAACCCTTAATATTACAATCCTTACCAACACAAACCTCACCAACCAAACCCTTAATATTACAATCCTTACCAACACAAACCTCACCAACCAAACCCTTAATATTACAATCCTTACCAACACAAACCTCACCAACCAAACCCTTAATATTACAATCCTTACCAACACAAACCTCACCAACCAAACCCTTAATATTACAATCCTTACCAACACAAACCTCACCAACCAAACCCTTAATATTACAATCCTTACCAACACAAACCTCACCAACCAAACCCTTAATATTACAATCCTTACCAACACAAACCTCACCAACCAAACCCTTAATATTACAATCCTTACCAACACAAACCTCACCAACCAAACCCTTAATATTACAATCCTTACCAACACAAACCTCACCAACCAAACCCTTAATATTACAATCCTTACCAACACAAACCTCACCAACCAAACCCTTAATATTACAATCCTTACCAACACAAACCTCACCAACCAAACCCTTAATATTACAATCCTTACCAACACAAACCTCACCAACCAAACCCTTAATATTACAATCCTTACCAACACAAACCTCACCAACCAAACCCTTAATATTACAATCCTTACCAACACAAACCTCACCAACCAAACCCTTAATATTACAATCCTTACCAACACAAACCTCACCAACCAAACCCTTAATATTACAATCCTTACCAACACAAACCTCACCAACCAAACCCTTAATATTACAATCCTTACCAACACAAACCTCACCTACCAAACCCTTAATATTACAATCCTTACCAACACAAACCTCACCAACCAAACCCTTAATATTACAATCCTTACCAACACAAACCTCACCAACCAAACCCTTAATATTACAATCCTTACCAACACAAACCTCACCAACCAAACCCTTAATATTACAATCCTTACCAACACAAACCTCACCAACCAAACCCTTAATATTACAATCCTTACCAACACAAACCTCACCAACCAAACCCTTAATATTACAATCCTTACCAACACAAACCTCACCAACCAAACCCTTAATATTACAATCCTTACCAACACAAACCTCACCAACCAAACCCTTAATATTACAATCCTTACCAACACAAACCTCACCAACCAAACCCTTAATATTACAATCCTTACCAACACAAACCTCACCAACCAAACCCTTAATATTACAATCCTTACCAACACAAACCTCACCAACCAAACCCTTAATATTACAATCCTTACCAACACAAACCTCACCAACCAAACCCTTAATATTACAATCCTTACCAACACAAACCTCACCAACCAAACCCTTAATATTACAATCCTTACCAACACAAACCTCA
>JAUCBJ010001024.1:0-27799 GCA_032718475.1 Nemertoderma westbladi | reverse complement strand
TGGTGGTGTTGTTGTTTAATATGGGTGTGGTGTGGTGTAATGGTGGGTTTGGTATTGTATGTGCGATGTGTATGTAATTGTCAAGTCTAAACTGTTCATTGTTATTTTCTCTTATGTATCTTCTGTTATTAACACCCTTCCCGGTTCACAAGTACATGGTGGGTATGTACTGGTTTTCCGTAGGTTACACCCCTGTTCCGGATCCAATACATTTGTGGTAATGTAACTTGAATCCGCGTTTTACAACCCTTCCAGGATCCAAGTAACACTGTGTAAAGTATATTGAATCCGAGGTTTTACACCCCTTCCCGATCCAATTATACTCGGTAATTAACTTGAATCGAGGTTTACACCCCTTCCAGGATCCAATAACGAATTTGTAATATATGGAATCCGAGTGTTACACCCCGTCCCGGATCCTATACAATTTGGTTGATTACTTGAATCCGCGTGTTTACACCCCTTCCAGGATCCAATAACACGTTGTAATAAATTGAATCCGAGTTTACACCCCTTCCCGATCCAATATACTCGGTAATTAACTTGAATCCGCGTTTTACACCCCTTCCCCGGATCCATATAAACTTAGTAATGAACATGAATTCTCGTTTACACCCCTTCCCGGATCCAATACAATTGGTAATTAACTAGAATCCGAGTTTTACACCCCTTCCAGGATCCAATAACACTTGTAAATAAATTGAATCCGAGTTTACACCCCTTCCCCGGATCCAATAAAACTTGGTAATTAACTAGAATCCGCGTTTTACACCCCTTCCCCGATCCAATAAAACTTAGTAATTAACTTGAATGCTCGTTTTACACCCCTTCCCGGATCCAATACATTGGGTAATTAACTAGAATCCGAGTTTTACACCCCTTCCAGGATCCAATAACACTTGTAAATAAATTGAATCCGAGTTTTACACCCCTTCCCGGATCCAATAAACTCGGTAATTAACTTGAATCCGAGTTGTTACACCCCTTCCAGGATCCAATAACACTTTGTAAATAAATTGAATCCGCGTTTTACACCCATTCCCGGATCCAGTAACACTTGGTAATTAACATGAATCCGCGTTTTACACCCCTTCCCGGATCCAGTAACACTTGGTAATTAACATGAATCCGCGTTTTACACCCCTTCCCGGATCCAGTAACACTTGGTAATTAACATGAATCCGCGTTTACACCCCTTCCCGGATCCAGTAACACTTGGTAATTAACATGAATCCGCGTTATACACCCCTTCCCGGATCCAATAAAACTTGGTAATTAACGTAAATCCGTGTTTTACACTCCATCCCGGATTCACAAAATATATGAATCCGCTTTTTACACCCCTTCCCGGATCCAGTAACACTTGGTAATTAACTTGAATCCACGTTTTACACCCCTTCCCGGATCCGGTAACACTTGGTAATTAACTTGAATTCGCGTTTTACACCCCTTCCCGGATCCAGTAACACTTAGTAAATAAATTGAATCCGCTTTTTACACCCCTTCCCGGATCCAGTAACACTTGTTAATTAACTTGAATCCACGTTTTACACCCCTTCCCGGATCCGGTAACACTTGGTAATTAACTTGAAATCCGCGTTTTACACCCCTTCCCGAATCCAATAAAACTTAGTAAATAAATTAAATCCACGTTTTACACCCCTTCCCGGATCCAATAAAACTTGGTGATTAACTTGAATCCGCGTTTTACACAGTAATCCGCAGATTACACCCGAAAAATGTAAATTCAGTCGACTTCCATAGAGACAATGTTAAATGATAGAATCCGGATCCTAATCCGGATCCGCGTTTTACTCTGACCCCTCAAGAAAGTCATGGGCTGACCACCATGCTTATTCACTCCATGGGGCTGCCAAAGTACAAAATTATGCCCTGGCTGGTCCTCACGGCGAAAGCAATGTCCTGCAAAGCGGAGGTGACTTTGTTTTAGTGTCAAGCTTGGGGGAACCAATGAGACACCTCCAATGTTATATAGTGTCTGGTTGGAGATGTGTGCATTGTACTTGACAGTTCAGAGGACACGCCTGCAGAAGGAATAATGAATGCATATTATGGTAGCTTAATCCTTACCAGTACCAAATTGTGAATCGGGTTTAATATGCGATATCTGAGTAACATATTGACGACAGTCCGTCTGACGGAACTTATACTTTAGGCCTAACTAACTAATTAGCTGAGAGTAACCTTTCATCGACAATTGTAAGGGTACAGTAAATAAAATAACCTAAGCAAGCATCTGATCATAGAGTTTAACTCACCAGCCTGCACAATCATAAACTTTGCGTTTCCGCTAAGTAGAGAATTGTCAACGTAGTTCGGGTCCAGCATAAACTCTAGAACCGGGATTAAAGCAAATAATTCTCTTAACGTTGGTTTAGATTTCTCAGTTCCAACAATAATTTGTGTGAATGCAGATAATCTCGAAGAAATCTAAAACAATAAGTAAAAATAAATAAAATTTATAAATAAATATAAAAACCAAATCTAAATATTCAGCCAATCCCAAAACTGAGTTTAAATGAATTTTAAGTCCAGGTAAATTGTACAGTTTCTCGTCTATGACTCACATTAATTAAATAATTGTTCACTGCTATTAACTGCTATATTATTGAATATACTGATCCCAAGACCATATTTAATTGTCATGAAGACACTGCCATGAAGTACAATGACATTGGAAATGGATGGACGTTAGTGAAAAGATCAGCAGTAAGAAACTCGGCCAATGCATCAATTGGTGGAGTAGGAATTCTGCTAAGCAAGCGCCATTTGCACTTCAGATCCGAAACAACATCGATTCTATAAATTCCAGGGTCATGATCGCAACATTTGATGGAAATCCCAAGACAGCAGTAATATGTTGCTATAGTCCAACCAATGCCTCAGAGCCAGAACAAGCAGTCAAGTTTTATGAAGATCTGACTGGACTTATAAAGGACAGTACGAAACACAATGTCAAAGTCATTGCTGGTAACATGAATGTGAAAAATTACCCAGAAGACATCAAGGGTTACACCTATAACACCAGTTCGAACAGAAATGGGTGCTTACTCCACAACTACTCCTACTTAACTACATTCGAAAAGACTAAGGGGAAGCTATGGACCTTTCAATACCCTAATAGATCCAAAGCACAGATTGATTACATCCTTATAAACAAAAAGTGGAGAAACAGCATGATCAACTGCAAGGCATACAGCTCGTTCAACCTAATTGGTTCGGACCACAGAATTGTGACTGCAGAGATCAGACTCAGTTTGAGAGCCAGCAAACCCAGGACAAGCAAGCAAATCAACTATGACTGTGTAAAAGCTTTTGCGGATATAACCAGTCATTTTTCTCCGCAATGAACTGTTTAGTTGTTTTAGCGGACATAACAAGCCATTTTCTCCGCAATGTACCCTGTAGGTGTTTTAGCGGACATAACAAGCCATTTTATGCCGCAATACGCCAAATACTCTAAATAGAGTGTAGTTCAGATGACGAAATCTGTCAGCTGATTTGCTGTCGATGTGGAGCTTTCTTAACTTTCTTTGTTCGGCTCACTCGACCAATCAGAGCGATTTTCATTTTATTTTGCACAGAGGCCTACGGAAAACCGCGCAATGCATGACGGTCTTTGTTTACCTTTCTGAGCGAGAACAACTGCTTGGAAATTATTCTGTACTTCTGTGTTAGAAGTTTCAGACTTTGGCCAACATTAGACGGCTTTGATTACAATAACGTAAATCTATTATCTGAACAACTCTGCACCTGGCTGCACCTACCAACTGCGGTACCGGTACTACCGATACTGCACCTGTCAACTTGTCAACCGATCACCTGCACTGCGCAACTGTGCAACAAACTGGTCAACTGGCTGACTATCACCGCATTATTTTACTTCTGTTTACTGTCTGTTATTAATGGTTATATGTTGATGGATATGTTGTTATATTTGGAGAATATCGATAAATAATCATAAAACCCCCAATCTTCTTGATTACTAAAGGTTAGAGGGACCGGTTACCGGTAGCAATTGCGACTTACATTACAGTGGTTTTAGTGTGCATTAAATGCTATTTCATAATCCCTACATGTGTCAGTTGCTATCCTCCTTATATATGATCAAATTCAGTGACGGTCGGCAGATCAGTATGCAGCAGTGTGAAATCGTATGCAGCAGTGTGACAGATAATAAAGCATCTCCTAAAGAATGCGCTATTTACGAAAATCAGTAGCCATCTCGTTGTGTTTAGTATAAGTCATAATTCTGTTTTATACTTAAAGCGCCACGTCCTAAAGGAACTGTTAATATTTCCCCGAAAGTGAATAATATTGTCAGAGATTATATAGTAATAGTAACAATCAATCGAATAATACAGTAGGTCTGCAACGCAATAAGGTCAAAGCATCCGAATCCAGTCTCCCTTAACTGTGGGTGAATGATCGCGCATAGACTGGCTTCGGCTAATGTTACTTCATGTGCATTAAATAACTGTTATAGGCTAAAGTCGATTTATAAACAAGAGGACACCTAAAATTGGCAGGTTAAACTGCTAAAGGTCTGAAAGCGCGAACAGACTGGGAGAAACTTAGAACTGACAATGCAGTAAACGATGCTTTCACAGTAGAAGTTCAAAACCGCCTTGAAGCACTTCAGCCTATGGATGAAGACCTGTCTACCAATTCAATATAGCAGAATATAATAACAGCCCACAAGGAATCAGCTAAGAGGCATATCCCCCAGAAACCCAAACGAAAACAGTATGTGCCATGGCAAAACTCTGAGGTTACTTGTAAGAGAAAGGCTCTTTAAGATACAGTACACCTACAAAGTAAAAACCCGAACAACCAACAACCGAAAACATTAACAAGGTTGAGAAAGCTAAGGACGATCTTAAATTGGCCTACATCATCCAGGAAAAGTACATACAGGATAAAATTACAACTGCTCACATACAGCAACAATCAAGACTTACCTGGCAAATAGTAAATTAGGTATCTGGACGGAAAACTTGTGCAAAGGGGCGCCTCAAAGCTGATAGTCATGAAGAACGTGTTGGGAAGTGGAAAAATCACTTCAGCAACTTGCTTGGGCAGCCACCAAACATCGAGGTCAGCCCTACAAGGAAAATATATGACAAGACACTACCTATAGAAACAGGGGACTTCACACCTGCCGAACTCCAAAGAAGCATTAAAAGCATGTCCAATAATAAAGCGAGTGGATTAGATGAAATCCCAGCGGAGGTATGGAAAACCGGAGTGCTAAATAGACCATTATTGAATGTTTGCAACTGGATGTTAAAAGGGGAAAAGCAACCACCAATTTGGACTAAAGGTCAACTAAAGCCTCTCCCCGAGAGAGGAGACCTCGGTATACCAACAAACTATCGTGGGATCTGTCTGCTTGTGGTAGCTGCCAAAATATACAATAAAATGATTCTATATAGGATTATGCCTCACATAGAGAAACTGCTGCGTAAGAGCCAAAACGGATTTCGACCAAGTACTGCCGAATTCACACTCATCAGTAGTTTTCATTAAAATATCAAACATGCTTGTTATATTATCAACATTTTCAGATGACACCTTTTTTCGTATATTTTCCCCTACAGCTTTCCTCATGTGCCACGCACACCAAAATCCAAAATGAAAAACCAAAATGAAAACGGAAGAATACCCGTTCCAAAAGTTCTCAGCACAATCAGACATAAAAGTCTCTGAGTCAATTTCTCAATTTCTGAAATATAATAATAATGGAGATGATAAAATATGGTAAAAAAATGCATTAAATCTATCATTAATGTTCAATTCTCAATTTAGGGAAAGGAGCAGGTTAGAGTGGCACATTATTTTAACCAAAATAGTAAACTTTTACAGTTTGTACAACTTGTTACAGTTTTATTTTTGAGAGTAATCAGCCGTTATTTGCGACGAATTTCCCCTGGAGAGGGATGAGATTTTATTGCGTACAGCCCCCCCCCCCCCCCCCCCCCCCCTATCATTATTCAGTCTGCACGGCACGCCCATTGCGCATTAACACATACATCACCCAAAGTACTTCTTTATTGTATATTTTCCATTTAATAAGTGCTGACATTCTGAGTTCCTTACAACTGCTGATCTCTGATTGGTTCTTAATACAGGTTGAATTACATTGCCAGTGCCGAGACTGTATGGGGTATGACACCACCACCCCCCCCCCCCCCCCCCCGAGAGGGAGTGGGGTTTAAACTCACCGTTCTAAAATAGAGTTCAAAAATTTATCCATTTGGATTGAATCCTCATTGGTAGTTACAAAGAATGCAACCGGGAAGCCCTTATCTCTGTTATCCAGAATGACTACCACAACGAGCTTTATATCATAGTCGTAGGTAGAGCTACCGGCATACTGCTAATATTTAAATGTAAACTACTAAGTTACAATGATCACTTGTTGATTTAGTGCATTTAATACTGGCCAAGATTAGCAAGTAAATCACACAACAACCAATCAAACAGAACAGCCCATAACAACTTAAAGCATTTATAAAACAGGCAAAATCATTGGATGTTCACAAAATGATCGCTTGGGTTTTTACTCTCATGTCCTAAAGACTAAGTTCTTTCGAGCCACAGTGGAAAGTGTATTTTTATACGGGGGTGAGACCTGGACACTGACGAAATCACTTGAACAATGAATTGATGGTTGCTACACAAGACTACTAAGGGCAGCCCTAAACATCAGCTGGAGACAACACATGACAAACGCCGAGCTTTAAGGTAAAATACCACCTGTATCAACCACCCTCCGTGAACGTAGATTAAGATTCAGTGGGAACTGCTGGCGAAGTAAAGACGAGGTCATATCAGATCTACTTTTCTGACAACCAACTCATGGAAAGCGTAGTCGTGGATGACCTGCCATAACATATATAGATCAACTTGAAAGGGATACTGAACTTGGGAGAATCGAAATTGCGACAACTATGGAGAATCGGGAAGCCTGGAAGGATCTCATTTCCACTGTCCGAATTCGCTCGACCTAGTAGTAGTAGTAGATTATTGGAAGATCACGTTTTGACTATCACTGGCTATCCATTAATATAGCAGTGATAATAGTAAGTTAAGTAACCTTCTTTATCTTCCAATAATTGTCAACGGTTAACTGGCACGGTTAAGCAATTTGATTTTGAGTTACTAAAACACCACAACCCGCCCATGACGTTTAGTTTCCAATTGGGCCGTTATGGGACTACTCATTGAATGTATTGCATTCAACAGTTCTGCACTTTTCCTTGCGATGTAAAAAAAAAGACAGTATTTATAGGCCTACTCAACTGTATATTCATAATATTATGTGCTTGTTTCCGTTCCCTGCCTTTTCTTCTGCTGTCGTTGGGTGCAGGTGAAGTATATCGGACTTTCTGTTGTTATATCTGACTTTGCATTTTGCCCCCACTGTAAAGAATACAAGGTTTTCAATAAAAACAAAAACCCAGGTTACAGAAGGGCTGAATCTGACCAAAACAATAAACAAATTGAATCTGCGTCAAGTTATAACATAGAAATAATTGCGATAAAACACTTAACATGGTGAAATCAACACAAATACAAATTCATCATATATAAAATTTCAACTGATAAGTGAAAATGGTCGGTTGTCAACTGTCGGTTCGTTGTCTGCTGTCAGCTGTTGGTTGTCGCTGTCGATTGTCGGTTGTCTGCTGTCCTTAGTCTTCTGTCGGTTGTCTTTGTCTTCTGTCGGTTGTCTTTGTCTGCTGTCGGTTGTCTGTGTAAAGTTTACACCCTGGCCCAAGGATTTAATTCAGATAAAGAATTACAGAGAACAACGGCAATGCTTTACCGGTTATTACCGGTAGGACTACCGGTCCGGTACTACAGTACGTTCTAAAAACCCAGATAAATCGGGATCGTAACTAGTTCGTCAGTTTGTGGTCAGGGGTCTGTATGGAATCCATCCAAAAAGAGCACCGGATAGCGCGCCGACCAATTTTTATGCGCGCCGCGCGCCGATGCAATTTCGAAGCAAACCCCGGGCCGACGAAATTTTTAAGCGCGCCGCACATTGAAACAATTTAATTTTGAAGAGCGCCGCGCCAATCCAATTTGCAATTTCAATTTTGAAGGAGTGTAACCAGTCTGCCAATGTCAGTACTGCTGTACCTGTAGGCCCACAGCAGTAACCATGCAACAGAAAAAAGAAAGGCGAGCGTAGCGAGCCGAAATTTTTAAACAGCTAATGCAATTTTTAAGGAACTTCCGTAATTGTTAAACCAACAAATCGGCGCCGGTTATTAATTTTGGGAGCGCCACGCACCAAAACCGGTGTGCTTTACGATTTTCGAGCGCTTTTATTGTAAAGTGTATGGACTAAAGTCTCGGTCGGAGGTTAAATTTCACTAAAAAATCACCCAGTGTAGTTTCACCACCGGTGGCCGGTTAAAATACCCTAGTGCCTAGTGCCAGTTCTATAACATTTGAAGCACAGTGACAAACACCTTTTCCCAATGGCCATTTTTGGACCGATTTGTCTCAAATTTCACACATACACTCTCTGACCTATGTGTAACTTCATGGAAAAAATTAAATTAGGGTAATTTTCCGCTTCGAGCAGCACGATTGAAAATCATGAGTTTATGGCTTTTTTCTCGAAAAGTCAATTTTTGCCTGTTTTCAAATGTGCACCATTGCCTCAATTTTCCTTCAATTTGCCGGAAAATCTACAGACAGACACCCCAGGTCGTGTATTTAATGTGATGTAAATTTTACGGCTGCAGAGGACGATGTGCCCTTCGCGCAGCACGTGCAAAAAACTGTATTTTCTAGAGAAATACTTAACTTAATATGAACACTGTCAGTCCCATAGGGTGACAGACTGAACGTAATCAGTATCGAATGTAACATAGTTATTTGGAATCGAACGTAACCGCAATTATGTTACATTGGATCCTATAACTATGTTACATTGGATCTATAAATTACTAAGCCCGAATGTAACATACATTTATTTTTGTTCTATCTATTTATAATATTTGTTTTAATTTCAGGGATTAACTGATGAAACGCGTCTTCGTTTATTTAAAGGAGGATAAGAAACGGATTCTCAATGATAACCTTAGAGTTGGGTAATTTAGAATCAGTAAGGGAAAGGAGCAGGTTACAATGGCACGTTATTCTAACAATACAATAAACGAAAACATAATAGAATGTGTTACAGTTTTATTTTTGAAAAGAGTACAGTCATCTGTTATTTCTGTATGTTCGAAGTAACCTCCCCCCCCCCCCCCCCCCCCATTCCCAACGCCAACCTGAATGATATAGTATGAATGATTATGTACGTACTGTATGTATGAAATAGTGTAATTCATAAAATTTAATACAGTGAATAGTTATTTAAATTTGTTTCGGCAAATATTTGACTAAAGGAAAAATATACGTGAATATTGTTATTAAAATTGAATTTGATTATTTTGATTTTAATTTGATTATTGAAATCATATGTTATTTGCGTCGAATATCTCCCCCCCCCCCCCCCCCCCCCTCCCAGTCCAAACCTAAATTATACAGTATGTATCATTATCTATGTATGAGTGGATATGATGCTGGGTGGAGGAAAGGTTTGTGTGGCTGTAGGGTGGTGCTGGGTGGAGGCATGGTTGGAATGTCTGCAGGGTGGTGCTGGGTGGAGGCATAGTTGGTATGTCTGCAGGGTGGTGCTGGGTGGAGGAAAGGTTGGTGTGTCTGCAGGGTGGTACTGGGTGGAGGCATGGTTGGTATGTCTGCAGGGTGGTGCTGGGTGCAGGAAAGGTTGGTGTGTCTGCAGGGTGGTGCTGGGTGGAGGCGAGGTTTGTTTGTCTGCAGGGTGGTGCTGGGTGGGGGTAAGGATGGTGTGTCTACAGGGTGGTGCTGGGTGATAGTGTAATTTATAAAATTGAATACAGTGAATAGTTATTTAAATTTGTTTCAGCAAATATTTGACTAAAGGAAAAATATTCGTGAATATTGTTATTAAAATTTGTTTCGTCAGATATTTGACTTAATGTGTAATTTGCGTCGAAAACGGAAGTCAGAAAATGGAAGTCAGAAATTTCCTGATATATCAACAAAAGGTAGTCCGGAGATATCCTAGGTTGGGGGAACGCTTTATTTATAGTTGTGCGATGTCATAATGCATATAATAGTTGTTGGGTAACGCTTACTCTCGTTAATATTATCAGCGAACATTATTGATTTGCTGACTCTGCAGTGAATATGTTTATTTCATTTGTTGTAACGATATTATTGCAATATTTTTCACTATTTTTTACAATATTTTACTTTCTTTGTATAGCAAGCTACACTTTGCTACCTTCCTTACGTGACATACAAATTGGGGATATTTGATTGGGTGTAAAAAAATAAGCTGGAACAGGAGGCCATCATTACGCCTCTAACTTGTCCTGTTTGTTACGCCTCTATCTAAACAAGAAGAAGTGAGTCATTCCGTTGTGCTTAATATGATTGGTTCAGTTCAAGATAAAGTGGACACGCTGTGCGCTATCTCTACCACCCGCTGGTTCCAGCATTGCTCATTTTCACTTGCTTGGCTAGTTATTTTCGCTTTTAAATATTTTGCTATTTAAGCTGTCTCCAAGTTATTCATTTTGGTTTCTTGCTTTTAAAATTTGTCTCACTTTGTAATTCGATTTCCTTTACGATGCCCGACCCCGACACGTGCGTTGTGTGTATCAGAGAAGTGACAGTTCGTCAGCAGGCTTTGCAGTGCGATGAATGCAACAGATGGCAGCATCGAAAGTGTGGATATACAGGTAAGTGATAAGTTGTTCGTCGTCAGCGTCATTGACGACTCACGTGTGACCCATACGAGCATACGACTACTTATACTTATTAAGCACAGCTAATAATGACATTTATTTTATATCTTTATAGGAATATCACATTCTCAGTACGCCATACTGATATCAACTCCATCATTTAACTGGAGTTGCTATTATTGTACTGAATTCAGTGGCAACCATGCAACCCCCCCTGCTGATCCATTAGAGCCTCCTGTTAAACCGTTGGAGGCTCCTGTTGAACCGTTGGAGGCTCCTGTTGAACTGTTGGAGGATGCCACTACTGCCTCAGATAATGGTTTCGATGTTTCTGGCAATTCAGTTATTCCGGATGAACCAAACGAAGTGTTAGTAATTTTTTTTAGTAAAACAGAAAGGACAAGTCTTTCCTACAATACTTATCAATTTCCTCTTGCTGCATAGACTATTAATTGTATAAGCAATAAGGGGGTTATTATGATACTCGTTAGACAGCTTGTACAGTCACACAGCAATATCTTGAAATTCAATAGGTACATAGATGTATAATAACCATCATGGCCATGGCAATCCAATTTCTGGAGAGAGCGGAGGTTCATTGGAGCAGATCTGATATAACGATATGTACACGCATTGTACACGAGGCCATGCCATGTTGACTTACGGAGTGGAAAGGAGGAATATAACTGTAACTTCTGCAGACGGCAGGTGTACTGAAACTGCAATTCAGAAAGTACACCACACACCATCTGTATTGTTACTGTGCCTGTCAATCACTCTCAAGCTCTGTGGAATTCCATCAGTAGTCCGGCCTATAGCTGTTTGAAGCAGCCGCCCTGCTCTTTGAGCTTAGTCTACCCGCCTAGCCGTCCTGCACTTCGTGCTCTTTAGGCTTAGTCTACCCGCCTCTAGCCGCCCTGCTCTTTATTCCGCTGCCCTACACTGCCCTATACTAACCCATGCCATGGCATCTCTGCACAGAGAGATACTTATGCTCTAAATTTTTCAATTTTCAATTTTATCAATCTAACTATTATTTTTCTACGGGAGTAGATTGATTCAGATTGATGCAGGTTGAAGAATGGATTAGGACCTAAAGGGAAGGACGAAAGGAAATTTCCTGGTGGACCGTCTGCTCAAGTATATAGAAAAGACGTGGACCATAAGTACGGTTTGGCCTGTTGCTGCGTGGAGTGTCTTTCGACGAAGCATAAGAACCAATAATGATGTCGAAGGTTGGCATCGCCGTCTAAATACGCGCGCCCCACGTGCTAACCTACCATTTTACGACCCACCTCCTCCACCGAGAGGCGCAGTTGGTACCGATCCAGGTGAGGCTGGTGAGTCGTGGCACCGTCTTGCGCCAACAGCGCAAGAAAACTGCCGCAGCCGCAGGGCTCTTGAACGTATACTGGGAGCAGTATAGTCAAGGAGAACTGCGAACCGAAGCGTTCCTGAAGCGATATGGGAGATTACTTATTTCATCGTAGTTGCAAATGGACTTAATGTTATAAATATGTAATACTGTATGTAACAATGTCAAATATGTAATAATGTCATAACTATTATTTAATAATGTCATAACTATTATGTAACAATGTCATAGGGTTATTCCAGCCAAATTCAACAAATGGGGTGGCGCACACCCTCTCAGAATTCATTGAAAATTTAATCATGTTATGATGATGTGGTTAAAAACTGGTAGCCATAATTTCAGCTCATTTGGTCCTTTTATTCTCAAGTTACATGGTGTTCAAGTTTCTGAATTGTAAAAATATTGGAAATTTAAAACCTGAATATTTTGTACTCTGACAACTTGTTGGGTGATACTTTTTTAATAAATGATACACCTCTTATAATAAGGCTGTATCCTATAAGTCAATAAACATACAACCGATAGTCAGAGTCTTAACATACGCGATTGAAATTACACCAAAAATACAAATTTTGTTGATTTTTGTGACACCATTTAGAAATCTCTGCATGTCTGTTGGAAATTCAAATGTTTCTTAACTATATTGTGCATTATCCATGACACGTTTTAATAATGAATTAAGGGCCAACAACTTATCAGAGGTGTGCTATCGAAAAAATAAGTGCATACGATTTTGATTTTTTGCCAACTTTGAAGTGTCAGAAATCAGCTCTGACTAAAAATATCTCCCCAAAAAGTAGATAATTTGTTTATTCAACCTATTGTTCAATTGTATGATAATTTTCAATCACCAACAGGATCAAGTTATTATCTAAAAATGTTCTTTAACGTGACAAGTAATTGAAAAAAAAGAATATTTTCATTCAATGTAATTTCAATCTGAAAGTACGTTATTGCCTAGGAAGGAAATAATATGTTTTATAGTACATAATATAGATATTTATTGCAATTAAACGGACCAACAGCTTTGCAGAGAAAAAACAAACTACAATCTATTAAACTTGAATAACCAGGATACTGTATTTATTATATATAAGTAGCGAATTTATATATTACATAATTCTTCTTAAATGTTCGAAAATTTGAACTGTCCTCTGGTTCCAACGGGTAGTGGTGGTTCCAGAGTTTTTACAATGTCATCAGTGGGATAACTATGTATATCATCCTTCTCGGGCCACCTGTAGTATCCACCAGCCCTGTCCATGACTTTCACACACACGTACCCCTCACTTGACGTGTACTGCACCTCTCCTGGGTAATGATCTTCCTCATAGTACACAAGTACCCATTGACCAACGCTGTAGTTGGGTTCCTTTCCTGAGGTTGACTGTTCCTCATCCGTGATGGACTCCCTGGTGATACCTTGAACAATGTTTATCACTGTTGCAAGGTTGTCATCGCCATCTGACACTGTTCGGCAAGCTAATTTGCCACTGGGAAGAACATCAAAACGGTGATACGACCTTGTCCCAGGTATTTTTGAGGCATCCTCAAACCGAACTTCCTGCTCCTTGGTCATAGACTCCACTTCCTTGGCATCGACCCAAATAAATCTTATCCCAGTAATATTAACATCAGCAGCAGTAAACATCTCCTCAGCATTAGTTATTTGGTCCTCTATAGGTCTCTGCAGACTCATCCTAGTGATTATTCGCTTCACAGTGCCGCCAATCCCATCACACGGGCTCTTGCCATGACTGGTGGCAAAGAAGTGCCAGGTAGCATATAGGCCTAGTTTACCACTAGGCGCAAATAAATTGAGGCTATTAGGGATACTAACACCTACCGTGTCCCCGCCAACATTCTGTTAGGAAGTTGCCGTGCCCATCTAGGCAACCAAAATTCTAGATAAGAACACCAGGCTAGCTATTTGTAACAGTACGCCTACTGTAGTAAACTAACACATTTCTTCTTAGTATTAGGGACCTGGTAAATTAAATTGCCGAATTCTGGGCGTAGTATTAACCTTATGCCTGAATTTGAGTCCTGGAAATACGCAAAAGGGGAAGGAGCCTTATCATTCGTGAGTATTGGACCTACAAGTTACAAAATTAGAATATTTGTAAAATGCACACCGGACCCAGTAATTATATATGTGAAGGAGCAAAACTGACTTTGACTGTTTAGAATCAAGACTCACACGCGTTAGAAATTATTTACACCTCAAAATATATAAAATAATTTTTGTCCGTACTGCGCTTTGCCCTCTAGTTAGACCTTTCTGCACCTAGCTAGCATATCTCTATCCCAACCATATAAATCACACCGCGGCAAAGTATACGAGCGCCCTTAGTCCGTCAGTGAGTCAGCCTGATTTTAGGATTCGCTGCGCGGGATTTTGTTTTATCGAAGTTTGTCCGTTCATAGACTGTTTTCTGCCTCACCGGTTATAAGAGACCGATACTGCAATATATATTCGCTTACTTAGAGTTTACTGTTTTGGTGAGAAGGTCGGATTTATGTTTTGATTCACAAACTTTACAGTAGGATATTGCAAGGTATTTTGTTACTGCAGGTACTGTCTCTTCGAATACCAACCCTTACAAAGTCACCAATTGTAACTCGGCTCTGATAATCTGTTGGACCAACTAACATTAAATGTCATTATTAGTATCCATCAACGAACATAATAGCACATTTATTAATTGCCAACACCCTATCAGAGCGTCATAATTGATAAAAATTAAAGTAATTTTTTGGTAAAATTTAATTACACTTATTCCATATATCACAAGACCAAGGTCCTGTTGGTTTCTATAAATTTGTGTGAATATTAGCCATAGGCTAAAGTAACATCTCCGAAAATTTCCAGTTATAATATATTATCAGAGCTGACTGGTATCATGTGAAAGTTGGCAAAATTTACAAAAAACACAAAAAGTGCCCATTTAAATTATCAATACCTTCAATCTGATAAGCTGTTGCCGTGAAGAACATATTTAAATGGCTGCCTGAATACTGTATCACATTGATTTAAATGTTTCTAACAACCAACTGGCAATCAGATGCGAATGATAGCACCTCAAAAACTACCAAAATTAATAAAAATGCATAAATAGTGAAATTTTACTCGTTTCATTTGAGCCTCTGCAAATTGGTTGGATATTTGTTTTGTTGACGACTGAAAGTTTGACATATTAGGCACTAGATATACAAAATTTGACAATCAACCATTTGTCAGAAAATTTTCACAGGGGTACTAATAACATGTAGTCTTTCAAAAATTGACAATTTATCGTATTTCACAGGGGAATATCTCAAGTTTGGATGTACGGATTGGCTAAAAAATTTCAGGCCTTTCTTATATCGCTATAAACATTGTGTATAATTAATTTCAACAAAATCTGAGGAGGTGAGCGCCACTGAATTTCTGAAATTTGTTGAATTTGGATGGAATGACTCCATAACTATTATGTAATAATGTCATAACTATTATGTAATAATGTCATAACTATTATGTAATAATGTCATAACTATTATGTAATAATGTCATAACTATTATTTAATAATGTCATAACTATTATGTAATAATGTCATAACTATTATGTAATAATGTCATAACTATTATGTAATAATGTCATAACTATTATGTAATAATGTCATAACTATTATGTAATAATGTCATAACTATTATGTAATAATGTCATAACTATTATGTAATAATGTCATAACTATTATGTAATAATGTCATAACTATTATGTAATAATGTCATAACTATTATGTAATAATGTCATAACTATTATGTAATAATGTCATAACTATTATGTAATAATGTCATAACTATTATGTAATAATGTCATAACTATTATGTAATAATGTCATAACTATTATGTAATAATGTCATAACTATTATGTAATAATGTCATAACCATTATGTAATAATGTCATAACTATTATGTAATAATGTCGTAACTATTATGTTATAATGTCATAAATATGTAACAATTTAATAAATATGTCTTAATTTAAAAGTTATTAATTGATGCCAATGCCAATAGATTGTGTCATAACTACCCAATACTTTTTTACTCCCCACATAAAAGCCTGGTTTCCATTTTAGCTCTGGCATTGCACAGACACACTAACCTTACCTCAAACCCAGCACCACCCTGCAGACACACCAACCTTTCCTCCACCCAGCACCACCCTGCGGACACACCAACCTTGCCCCCACCCAGCACCACCCTGCAGACGCACCAATCTCGCCTCCATGCAGCACCACCCTGCAGACATACCAACCTTTCCTCCACCCAGCATCACCCTGTAGACATACCAACCATGCTTCCACCCAGCACCACCCTGCAGACACACCAAACTTTCCTCCACACAGCACCACCTTGCAGACATACCCACCATGCCTCCACACAGCGCCACCCTGCAGACACACCAACCTTGCCTCTACCCAGCACCACCCTGCAGACACACCAACTTTCCCTCCACCCAGCACCACCGTGTATACACACCAACCTCGCCTCCATCCAGCACCACCCTGCAGACACACCAACCTTTCCTCCACCCAGCACCACCCTGCAGACATTCCAACCATGCCTCCACCCAGCACCACCCTGCAGACACACCAACCTTGCCCCCACCCAGCACCACCCTGCAGACACACCAATCTCGCCTCCATCCAGCACCACCCTGCAGACATACCAACCTTTCCTCCACCCAGCATCACCCTGTAGACATACCAACCATGCCTCCACCCAGCACCACCCTGCAGACACACCAAACTTTCCTCCACACAGCACCACCTTGCAGACATACCAACCATGCCTCCACACAGCGCCACCCTGCAGACACACCAACCTTGCCTCTACCCAGCACCACCCTGCAGACACACCAACTTTGCCTCCACCCAGCACCACCCTGTATACACACCAACCTCGCCTCCACCCAGCACCACCCTGCAGACACACCAACCTTTCCTCCACCCAGCACCACCCTGCAGACATTCCAACCATGCCTCCACCCAGCACCACCCTGCAGACACACCAACCTTGCCCCCACCCAGCACCACCCTGCAGACACACCAATCTCGCCTCCATCCAGCACCACCCTGCAGACATACCAACCTTTCCTCCACCCAGCATCACTCTGTAGACATACCAACCATGCCTCCACCCAGCACCACCCTGCAGACACACCAAACTTTCCTCCACACAGCACCACCTTGCAGACATACCAACCATGCCTCCACACAGCGCCACCCTGCAGACACACCAACCTTGCCTCTGCCCAGCACCACCCTGCAGACACACCAACTTTGCCTCCACCCAGCACCACCCTGTATACACACCAACCTCGCCTCCACCCAGCACCACCCTGCAGACACACCAACCTTTCCTCCACCCAGCATCATTTCCACTCATACATAGATAATGATACATACTGTATCATTCAGGTTGGGACTGGGGGGGGGGGGGGGGGGGGGGTCGATTCGACGCAAATAACACATGATTTCACTGTGTTTCTTTCCTTTGAGTCAAATATCTGACGAAACAAATTTAACCATTGAATCAACTATTCACTGTATTCAATTGTATGAATTACACTATCTCATACATACAGTAGATAATCATACATACTGTATCATTCAGGTTGGGACTGGGGGGGGGGGGGGGTAGATTCGACGCAAATAACACATGATTTCACTGTATTTGTTTCCTTTAAGTCAAATATCTGACGAAACAAATTTTTAATAACAATATTCACGTATATTTTTCCTTTAGTCAAACAAATATTTGCCGAAACAAATTTAAATAACTATTCACTGTATTAAATTTTATGAATTACACTATTTCATACATACAGTACGTACATAATCATTCATACTATATCATTTAGGTTGGCGTTGGGAATGGGGGGGGGGGGGGGGGGGGGGGGGTTACTTCGAACATACAGAAATAACAGATGACTGTACTCTTTTCAAAAATAAAACTGTAACATATTCTATTATGTTTTCGTTTATTGTATTGTTAGAATAACGTGCCATTGTAACCTGCTCCTTTCCCTTACTGATTCTAAATTACCCAACTCTAAGGTTATCATTGAGAATCCGTTTCTTATCCTCCTTTAAATAAACGAAGACGCGTTTCATCAGTTAATCCCTGAAATTAAAACAAATATTATAAATAGATAGAACAAAAATAAATGTATGTTACATTCGGGCTTAGTAATTTATAGATCCAATGTAACATAGTTATAGGATCCAATGTAACATAATTGAGGTTACGTTCGATTCGTAAAAATTATGTTACATTCGGTCCTGATTACGTTCGGTCATGTATCCAGTCCCATAGGTTTAGTTGAAATTGTCAGATTGTGGCCCATACTTGTTCACTGTTCAGTTCAGTTGCATGTATTAATTATAATTTTTAGTTAATATCGTACTTTTTAAATATATAACTTTACAATATAGTAAGTAGTAATGTACGACGGTAGTAATAAAGTATTATTCTTGTAATTAATAGTTAATAAATTTTTAATAATAGTTTTTTTAGTTAATTATGTAATTTATAAGTAATTACAGAATTATATACCTATAACCTATACAGATATAAGCAATATCAGAATATAGAGTATACCGGTACCGCTGTACCGGGTATATAATATAGGCCTATAGGATATATATATAGGCCTATATATGATATATATAATATAAAGTAGGCCTACCGGTATATAAGAAATTTTTAATTAATCGATCATTTTTTAGTAGGTACGTTTTTTTAACTGTTTAAAGTCAGATTATTATTACAGTATTAAGCAATTAGCTGATTAGTGCCTATTATATTACCGTACTGTATTACAGTGCATGTATGTACATGTTTGAAAAAAAGTATAAGTGTTTCGCCACGGGCAGACGGGCTGACGGCGACGGGCATAGGGGGAATCGACCAAAAAATTTCTTACCACTGTGCCTCTGGCCTCAAATGGATATTACCCCTAGTAGCCTAGTCTGCTATGTAGTGCCTAATGAATTCTAACCCGGCAGCCGGGGCGTGAAAATACACTCAGACACTACACTACAGCACTAGTTGACTAGGGCAGTACTGCAGTAGGGCCTAGCACCTAGCAGCCTGGCAGCCTAGTGAAATTTATCCGTGGGGTGAATATTTATGGGGATGGAAATTCTCTGCTACACCGGTACACTATAGTATCAGTATCAGATCAGAGTATTGTATACGATCCAGCGATCAGTTTAGTTTAGTTTAATACACTCTTTAATAATTCACATAAACATTCATTTTAAAAGGCACAATTAAATATACAGTATTTAGGAACTAATGAACTAATAATGCATTAGCATGTTACTGCTGTGAAGTACTGTAGAGATTAGAGACACAGAACAAATTATCGGTACTTAATAATTACACTTAATTTCGTTAAAATTAAAGTAAAACAAAATATTTTCAATATTAATTAAAAAGAAAAATTTAAAATACGCACGGATTAACCCTGGTAAAAGTCGACCATAAAATAAGGAGCACATTGAATTCAAACTCCTATGCAATGTGCATAATTCGTACAGTATATGTAATGTACTTCGCCCTGTATACAAAAACAACAATACATAATTTACACAGAAAAAAACGTACTGTATACTTGCATAAAATAAAGACAAATAATTTGGAAAGAGGAGAAGACCACCCAGGCAATATAGCACTTACGGGGGCCCAAAAATTGAAATTATCGGTCAAAGTGGCAAAAATCTTGAAAATCAATATCCATTAATCGAACTGAAAAAATATTTGGGGTTGGCGAATCTACTAGAGATTGAGGTAATGAGTTCCATACAGGCACCACCCTATTACTGTATTAGAAAAAAAGTATTTTGAGATTAAAAGACGTGAATGGGAAACAAGTAATTTGTGAGAATGACCCCTAAGCCCAGGTCTACCTGTATAAGAAAAATATTCATCAAAACACAAATCAACTGAAGACGATGTCAGACGATGATACATACCGGTTATCGTTCATATGCGTACCGACTTGACCGATGGTGTTACAGTGGTGGTCTTTTCTAACCAAAACAATAAACTAATCTCCATTACTTAATTAACGGAAAGGAGCAGGTTACAGTGGTGGGCTTTTCTAACCAAAACAATAAACATTATCTCAATAACATAAGGTATTTCATACTTATATCATATCATATCGGTCAGGTCGGTACGGATATGAACTATAACTTACATAGGCCTACCTCATCCACGTTAACGTTGTCCTTTCCATTCTGACCGATAACGAGCGCATTTAAGTCATCCACCCGTCTCTCCAAGTCTTTCAACTGACCGGTGAAGCTTTCATCTTTACATGAATCCATTATCTGATCACAGACAGACCAGCAGACAGATTAGACCAGTACTGCAGTAGACCAGAGCGAGACTGTACAGTAGGTACAGAGTTGGCCCATCTGCCTATATTAGTATATACCGGTACAGATACAGACTGACAGAGATATAGCAGTATAGTACCGGTCTGCCGGTCAGCCGGTACTGCGGTACCTGAGTACAGTACTGCAGTACAGCAGTACAGTCTCACAGTCCAGCAGTCTGAAACTACTGTACTACTGAACTAACTAACTACCGGTACCTGCTGACCTCTGCTATAGGGTAGGCCTAATTCCATCCAAATTCGACAAATCGCGGTGGCATGGGGTCATCGATTTCGTTTATTTTTGGATATATGGTCGGAAATGGTATAAAATGACACCTGATGAAATATTTCTGATGACTGGATGATGGTGTATTGGTTTTCGAGATATTCCAGTTCAAAGTTTGAGATTTATACGAACATATCCACAATGAAACCATATTGAAACCTACAGAAAATCTTTCTGACTAGTGGGTGGAGTGTCATTATATGTTTATTGTACACATAAATAGGTCTCATACACATTAAAACCATGAATAAATACCACCCACTTGTCAGACCAACTTTTCTATGTGGCCAAAGATTGGACTTTTCGACAAATTTTGTCTTTTTGAGGCTTGAGTTAGAGTGGTCTGATTAGTGGGTAGCCCAAAACATTTCGTAAATAGTTAGATATAACAAAGGGGGGTTCTGTGGTACAATTTTTATGTACCACCATCAAGTCAGACCTCCATACTATCATCTGGAAAATTGAAACTTTCCAAAATTGCCATACTTTCGGAACATCACTGCAAGCGTCTGATAAACGATGGGTGCTTGAAATGAATCATGATTAGTAACATGGATAAGGGAAACATGCATGACAAGTTTCGGATCCCACCCATGCCTTCTTCAGTATTATTATTATATATTATATATTATTCAATTTAAAAGTTAAATTTTCAAAATTATTCGTCAGATTAAATACTTTAGAACCAAGGTCTGCTTATGAGGTTGCTCTCGTAACCAGCACACATTAAGTATTTAAATGTTTTAGACACAATAAAGGCTGTTTTTTTCATCACCCACTTGTCAGATATTTATGTGTAACAAATAATTGTAAATAATTTTAACATATTATTGACAATTTCAATACCCAATGAGTTATATACCTTCTGATACTATTAATTATTATATCATAATAGAAAGAAAAGCAGTTTGAAATTCATCTATATAATTCCCTAATCCCGGCCAAGGGCAGCAGGGAATGGAACGTAATACAGTATGTTCATTATGATGAGGCAAGTCAGTGGTAATTAATATACCGGTAGTTATTATGGTAGAAAAGATAATAGATCAATTATTTATTGAATATAGCAGTATTGTAGATCATGCAATTCCTTTATGAACAGTGATCGCAGACAAATTCTGCATCGTAATCGAAATTAACTGGTAAGCAGCTGGTGCATGACCAATATTTATCGCACACATCGCACACCACCCAAATCTTCTGATTTTTTTTGTATCACTGGCCCAAAGTTTTTTACACTTGTAGCAGATTGTAGCAGACTTATTCATAATTGTTGTTGACTATGTTCTACGCATGTCCTTAGATCATCATAATGATGATGGGGTGATGATAGCACCTACTGGCTCCAGAAGTCGAGGAAATCCTGCCAAGTACCTAACTTATCTAGACTTTGCTGATGACTTAGGAGTACTCTCAGAATCACTAGAGGGAGCCCAACGGCTCCTCAGCTCATTAGAACATGCTGCTTCTAGTGTTGGTCTTTTTATTAACTCCAGAAAGACCAAAATTTTGACAGTTAACTTTGAATGTCCTCAGCAAGTCTCTGATCGGATGAGCATAAGCTCAAAAGATGGTATGCTTGAGCATGTGGATGACTTCTGTTACCTGGGATCATGTATCCGGAAGTCAGGTGAGGACCTTCGAATACATAAGGGAAAGGCATGGGCAGCCTTGAATAGGCTTTCCAGGATTTGGAAGTCACCGAGAATTAATCGGAAACTTAAGGTCCGGATATTTAGAGCAGCAGTAGTTCCAGTACTCCTCTATGGGAGTCCATGCTGGGCTCTAACTGCTGAGGACACCAAATCTCTGGACGGCACATTCACAAGAATGCTACGCCGGGTTCATTGTGTCAAGTTCAATGCACACATCTCCAACCAGACACTATATAACATTGGAGGTGTCTCATTGGTTCCCCCAAGCTTGACACTAGAACAAAATCGCCTCCGCCTTGCAGGACATTGCTTTCGCCGTGAGGACCAGCCAGTGCATAATCTTGTACTTTGGCAGCCTCATGGAGTGAATAAGCATGGTGGACAGCCCATGACTTTCTTGAGACGCATCTTAAAGGACACTGGCCTTGAAGATGCGGATGATCTAGCAAATGTCATGGGTGATAGGGAGTTGTGGCGGTACAATTTTGTCGATAAGCCGGCACAGCATTCTTAAAAATGCAGCTGCAATGCATCATGCCGATCCTAGTCCTAGCCTATTTCTCCTGGATGGACCCTGCATTCGTGGAAAATATAATATTTGATAATTAAGCAGTCAGCCTATGATAATTTTGCCTTGTCATGGTCCTTGTCATGGCCTGTTATTTAGATGGCCTTGGTCAGTCAGTACAGTAGGTCTATGTCATGTCATGTCATACGTTACTCAAATACTCTCACTGTATATCTATAATAATACAGTAATTATAATAGAACAACAAACCTTACCATATTAATTTATTTCTTCTTATAATACGGTCCAAGGGGCCGTCCAAGTATGACGTCAGCACTTTAGTGGGGGGGGGGGGGGGGGGGGGTTGGGAAAATCTGATGACGTGCTGATGAGGGGAGGGGAGGGGGTCAGCCAAAATCTGACGTCAGCATGTTAATTGATAGGTGCGACCTTCTGTTTCTGTTACCAGTCACCATGTTTCAGTGATTGGGACGCGTGCTTTACTGGGGTACTGCGGTACTGGGGTTCGCCTGAAAATGAAACATTAATCCTAAGCTAATGATTGTTAGAGACTGCAGTACTACAATTCTGTCTATTAGTGAGGATAGAATCAGTCCCTGGCTGATTGAATAACTATTATTATGTTATAATATTAATTAATAATTTACTATAATTATATAATTCATAATTTGATTAAAAATAATAATTGAATGATTTACAAGTAATTCTAAATAATCTTCATAATAATATAATAGTTTATTACAAAATTTTTTTTAAATCTGATTTGGGGGAGGGGGGGGGGGGGTCAATGCCTATCTGATGACATCTGATTTAGGGGAGGGAGGGGGTCAACATTTTGGGGAAAAGTGCAGACGTCATACTTGGACGGCCCCCAATGCCATAACTAGACTTAATAGGCTTCCCTGTAAATATAGAAATAAATGATTAATATTGACTTGCGGCGAGGTGTCCGATAATTTGCGGCGAAATGGCATTCACAGTGAGACACCTCGCCGCACATTATCTGCGGCGAGGTGACCTGCGGTGAAGTGGCAGTGCGCCGAGGTTGGAGGTGACCAGTCTGCCAGTAGCAGAACGTATTACAGTAGGCAGTTGGTAGGCCTACAGCAGTACTGCAGTACAGCAGTCAGGCAGTATTACAGTACAGCAGGATTCAGGTATTATTACTGTATTATTATTATTATTATTATTATTATTATTAACACCTCATATATTATACAATAATTAATAGAGGGAGAAAATCACCAAGGTTAAAAATTAACACTAATAGGTGAAAGACAACACTAAATTTCCTACAACTTAATATTAATCCATGTACAATACCGACAACTAACAATATTGCATGAATAGTCTCAGTCTAAAAAAATATACAGTAAAACATTAGTGTGACATAAAAACATATATCAGTACATTAAGAAATGAATTTGACATAATAAAATTAGGTCGTTAGGTACCAGGGTACCGGTACCTACTGCTGTATTGGCTGACTGGAAAGTGGATTGGCAGACTGGATACAGCGTACTGGCGTATGCTACTGCTACATACTGCAACTGCATACCGGTACTGGCAGAACTGAAACACTACCCTCAGGCATCAGGCCCTCCCAGCCTGCTAACCGGTCAGCCGGTACCCAGTACCGGTAACAATTCTGCATTTGTTTAAGCAACCGGTATTGTACCGGTACTTTGTACTTACCACGTACGGTACCTGCTTGCTGCTTACCGGTCTGCCGGTTACCGGTATGTACAGATGTAACACATTTGACAGTAGAGCCCTGCCCTACTGCCCTAGCCCTACCAACCTACAGCCCTATAACTTCTTTACAAGGCTGCAAGGTCTAATTAAAATTCGCCTTTATTACTTTATCTGTTTATCTGTCTATTCTATAGAACTAATAATATTTTGCTGTATTTCAGTAGGCCTAGGTATTTCAATTCCAGCCTTTATTTTAGCATTACCGGTAAGCCTACATTTCTTTGTTTTATTTATATAAATATTTTTAATCCTGCTATCGCCGCTCTGCAGTCCCTTATTTATTATAGTATTTATGAATTATTTATAACTTTGCATACCGGGTACCAAATCATGTTTTGGAAGTTTGAGCTGCAAACTACTTCAAATATCGATACAATTTTAAATAAGGAGGTGAGTTCGCCAGATATAGCATAGGGCCTATATTCAGATAGGCTATTTTCAGTAGGCCTATACATAGGCATATGCTTGTGTAGGCCTATACAATACAACAAGCTGACAAGTAGACTTGTATACTTGTGTATACTACTGTACTAACAGCTGTACAGTAGGCCCATTTTATTATTATTATTATTATATTCTTTATTTCATGCAATTGCACATAGTAAAATTATTTATTATATATGATCACAAAATATATATATCATACAACATGGTAACTAACTTCTATGAATATATTATTAAAAAGAAAAAAGAAAAAAGAAGAAAAACAATAACTATTTACTCATATTGTTCGCGATTATACACATTTAGGTTAGAAATACAGGGTCTTTCATTTCACGTATTCGTGATATCTTAACTACTGCCGTATTTAATGCTTGCAATAGTGTATTATCTATCTTGTTTATACGATCAAATAGACTGGTTACTGATCTATATCTGATATGTATAAATAGTGGTATATTCAACATACCGAGCGCTAGTGAAATACTCGATGTCTGTCCATCAGTAACTCTTGGTAACCCAAATAATCGCCTTGCGCAATTATTATAGGCTACTTTAAGTTTACTGTGGATACGATCTGAGTAATTACGCCTAGCCCATAAGGCATTACAATAAATCGGGGTACAGAATGCACGGAACAATTGCACTTTTACATTATTTGCACAGCCGCTAAATTTCCTAATAATAAAATTAGCTCTAGAATATAACTTACAAGTTTGGTTAAGAATATCATAGTCATCATCCATTGTACAATGTAAAATATGGCCTAAATAATTGAATTTATTTACAATTTCAATAGCAACACCATACAGAAACACATTAGGGCGCCGAATAACTGACGATCCTTTCGGGAGGAAGTATAAACACTTAGACTTTTTCGTGTTAAATATAATTGAATTAATATCAGCATATTTAACGGCAATGTCAATTAACCGTTGTAAACCGAAAATAGAATTCGAAATCAGGCACATATCATCAGCATAACATATATGGTTCAATCTGATGCAGTCGACGTAACAACCAACACCAGCCTCTGTGAGCTCCTTACTCAGATCGTCAATATATACATTATACAGCAACGGCGAGAGTATACCTCCCTGTTTCGTTCCATTAGTCATGTTACCTGGGATCATGGATCCGGAAGACAGGTGAGGACCTTCGAATACGTAATTCGAATTCGGAAAGGCATGGGCAGCTTTGAATAGGCTTTCCAGGCTTTGGAAGTCACCGAGAATTAATCGGAAACTTAAGGTCCGATTATTTAGAGCAGCAGTAGTTCCAGTACTCCTCTATGGGAGTCCATGCTGGGCTCTAACTGCTGAGGACACCAAATCTCTGGATGGCACATTCACAAGAATGCTACGCCGGGTTCATTGTGTCAAGTACAATGCACACATCTCCAACCAGACACTATATAACATTGGAGGTGTCTCATTGGTTCCCCCAAGCTTGACGCTAGAACAAAATCGCCTCCGCTTTGCAGGACATTGCTTTCGCCGTGAGGACCAGCCAGTGCATAATCTTGTACTTTGGCAGGCTCATGGAGTGAATATGTCTCATGGAGTATTTTTTTGTATCGACCATATATCACCATAGTTTTATTGAGTATCGTTTATTGTTATGGTTAGAAAACACCGCCACTGTAACCTGTTCATTTCCCATGATTGGTGTATTTTCTTTATCGATCATGTAACAAGTTTAGTGAAAATAAAACGTGAAGATTATATGTGAAGAATAGGTTTTCACTTTTGTTTTTTATGTATTTATTTAATGTTTAATAGCGCTTTTCATATCTTACAATTTTCTCAGATACTAAAACGTTTATTGTTTTGTTTATATTCAACCTAGCCTGTAACTAACTACTATAGTTCCTAGTGAAAGCCAGATATACTTCTCCAGGAGGTGCTGTAAAAGTGAAATAAAACAACATAAAGTCTGTTCTACATTTCACATGGCCAATGTATTTTCCAATGGACTAGCCCTGGAGTCAACTGAAATTATAATTGTATCTGATTAGTCTAATTCCACATTGATAATTTTTTACAATATATTTTAAATTAATACAAAACATATTATTTAATTACTACCCAAGAATTATTCCCTCTTACTGACTGTTTTCCATGCTACTTGTATATTAAAATATTATTTGCGCTTTTTTTAGTGACTCATTTTATGTGTATTTATCTCCCCAAATGCCAAAGCCATCTGCGAAATACTCACACCAATAAACAAACTAAATTATAGCTTAAAGTACAAATAATATAATATTCCAATGTGTTAGTCAGCGAAATCCTGTAAGTTTCATAGCCCCAACATATATTGTATTGCCAAATAGCTCAAATAGAAAGTCACAAATCATAACTAGTGACGGGCCTAGCGGCCCGATAAGGAACCGACTTTTTATTTTAAATAAAAGAGACAACGAGAATTAGTATAGAACTAATAATTATGTAAAAATACAATCATATTTCATACAATAATTATTAATAAATTCGATC
>JAUCBJ010001023.1:0-20774 GCA_032718475.1 Nemertoderma westbladi | reverse complement strand
TAAATATTAATTCCATAATTTCTGCTACATTCTTAATCCTTAGGAGAATTCACGCGGAACAATAAAATTCAGTTCTTGTCCGACTCGCCGACTCGAGTTTATTTGAGTTTATTGGAGTAGTCCTTCAGTCTTTTCAATGTTTTAGATTTTACGAACAAATATTGAAAGTTAGTGAATCGTGAATGTAAAGACAACTGACTATAAGAACACAGACAACAGTGTCAACTACTTTGCATTACGTATGAATGTCATATTCAAGGCCAAATTATAAGTTGTTTCATTAAAGATGTTATAACTTTACTGCATTGGGAAACGACCGTTGAAAAAACCACGCATACGTTTTGTAACTTGAGGGCCAGCACGCTGGCTATAAGAAGACTGTCAACCCCTAAGAAGGACTGACAGATAGTAACAATGTGTTGGCAAGCTGTATTTTTGAGGTGTTTGTTATTATACAGACAGACAGACAGATAGATAGATAGTGGCACATATACTTGACCTCTCAACAAGTGAGCCCTAAAGGTCTTCTAATTAGAACAATTAGGAGATAGAACATTTCTTCCTAATGTAGAACACTATGTATATAGAACACTATGTATATAGAACACTATGTGTGTAGAACACTATGTATATAGAACACTACGTATGTAGAACACTATGTGTGTAGAACACTATGTGTATAGAACACTATGTGTGTAGAACACCATGTGTATAGAACACTATGTGTGTAGAACACTATGTGTGTAGAACACTATGTATATAGAACACTATGTATGTAGAACACTATGTGTGTAGAACACTATGTGTGTAAAACACTATGTGTATAGAACACTGTGTGTAGAACACTATGTGTGTAGAACACTATGTGTAGTAGAACACTTATGTATATAGAACACTATGTGTGTAGAACACTATGTATGTAGAACACTATGTGTGTAAAACACTATAGTGTATATAGAACACTATGTGTGCTAGAACACTATGTGTGTAGAACACTATGTGTGTAGAACACTATGTATATAGAACACTATGTATGTAGAACACTATGTGTGTAGAACACTATGTTGTATAGAACACTATGTGTGTAGAACACTATGTGTGTAGAACACTATGTATATAGAACACTATGTATGTAGAACACTATGTGGTGTAGAACACTATGTGTATAGAACACTATGGTGTAGAACACTATGTGTATAGAAACACTATGTGTGTAAGAACACTATGTGTGTAGAACACTATGTATATAGAACACTATGTATGTAGAACACCTATGTGTGTAACACACTATGTGTATAGAACACTATGTGTGTAGACCACCTATGTGTGTAGAACACTATGTATATAGAACACTATGTGTGTAGAACACTATGTGTGTAGAACACTATGTGTGTAGAACACTATGTATATAGAACACTATGTATGTAGAACACTATGTGTATAGAACACTATGTGTGTAGAACACTATGTGTGTAGAACACTATGTGTGTAGAACACTATGTATATAGAACACTATGTGTGTAGAACACTGTGTGTGTAGAACACTTATGTATATAGAACACTATGTATATAGAACACTATGTATATAGAACACTATGTGTGTAGAACACTATGTGTGTAGAACACTATGTATATAGAACACTATGTGTGTAGAACACTATGTATATAGAACACTATGTATGTAGAACACTATGTGTGTAGTCAAGGATGTCAAAATATGTTTAACTTATTATAGTGTCCGTTGTTGGTGGTGGTAACGTTACGGTATTAATAGCTAATAATTACTAATTATACCTATTTATCAATTATCCAATAACATGTCATCGGCCAACGTAGCCTATGCGGCCAATATGTAGTATACCAGACTTTCTGCTGTTATATTTCACTTTTCAGTTACCCCATGTGAAGAACAAGAACCCTAGGTTTTCACAAAAACCTAGATTAAAAAAGGGCTGAATCTAACAAAAATAATAGACGAATTAGTTATGTTCAGGTTGTAAGAAAGAAAGAAGAATTCGAACTGAATTATAAGCTTCGGATTGGCCCAGGACTGACCCAATTTCGACCCCCCCCCCCCCCCCCTCCCCCTCCTCTATCTCTCTCTCTCCCCGCACTGTCGATCTAGAACATTGTGGCAGCCCACTAACCTATAGACTACTTTTTGCTTTCCTCTTAATGAATTGGATTCCGCCAGTAATTCATCGATGGCGCGTTTCCCCAACTCTAAATGATGACGCAGTCGAACTCGACATGTATTGAGTTCGTCTACCAAGACCCGAGCTGCGTAGAACTTACTTCGCCACACGTCGCATTGGATAGATAGTTTATCTAATTGTTCTTTTCCCTAAACGTGAAAATTATCAGAATGATTTTTGGATTTTTTAGTGTTTTTCGGAGACAGGGAGTGGTGGAAGGCGCAAATCAGACCCCATATCGGCGAATTCGTCTTGATGCTAAATGGAAAGGAGCAGATTACAGTGGCACGTTATTCTAACCAAAACAATAAACAAAACTACAAAGTTAATATTGCAGGCTACAGTTTTATTTTGGAGAGTATTCAGCTGTTATAGATAGAGGGTAGGGGGGCTCGTGACGCAATCAAAATTCATTCCTCTCCAGGGGAACATCGACGCAAATAACACCTGATTACTCTCAAAAATAAAACTGTAACCTGGTATATTGACTTTAGTTTATTGCTAGTGTTTCCGTTGGTAGTTAGTGTTTCCGTTGGTAGTTAGTGTTTCCGTTGGTAGTTAGTGTTTCCGTTGGTAGTTAGTGTTTCCGTTGGTAGTTAGTGTTTCCGTTGGTAGTTAGTGTTTCCGTTGGTAGTTAGTGTTTCCGTTGGTAATTAGTGTTTCCGTTGATAGTTAGTGTTTCCGTTGGTAGCTAGTGTTTCCGTTGGTAGTTAGTGTTTCCGTTGGTAGTTAGTGTTTCCGTTGGTAGTTAGTGTTTCCGTTGGTAGTTAGTGTTTCCGTTGGTAGTTAGTGTTTCCGTTGGTAGTTAGTGTTTCCGTTGGTAGTTAGTGTTTCCGTTGGTAGTTAGTGTTTCCGTTGGTAGTTAGTGTTTCCGTTGGTAGTTAGTGTTTCCGTTGGTAGTTAGTGTTTCCGTTGGTAGTTAGTGTTTCCGTTGGTAGTTAGTGTTTCCGTTGGTAGTTAGTGTTTCCGTTGGTAGCTAGTGTTTCCGTTGGTAGCTAGTGTTTCCGTTGGTAGTTAGTGTTTCCGTTGGTAGTTAGTGTTTCCGTTGGTAGTTAGTGTTTCCGTTGGTAGCTAGTGTTTCCGTTGGTAGCTAGTGTTTCCGTTGGTAGTTAGTGTTTCCGTTGGTAGTTAGTGTTTCCGTTGGTAGTTAGTGTTTCCGTTGATAGTTAGTGTTTCCGTTGGTAGCTAGTGTTTCCGTTGGTAGTTAGTGTTTCCGTTGGTAGTTAGTGTTTCCGTTGGTAGTTAGTGTTTCCGTTGGTAGTTAGTGTTTCCGTTGGTAGTTAGTGTTTCCGTTGATAGTTAGTGTTTCCGTTGGTAGTTAGTGTTTCCGTTGGTAGTTAGTGTTTCCGTTGGTAGTTAGTGTTTCCGTTGGTAGTTAGTGTTTCCGTTGGTAGTTAGTGTTTTCCGTTGATAGTTAGTGTTTCCGTTGGTAGTTAGTGTTTCCGTTGGTAGTTAGTGTTTCCGTTGGTAGTTAGTGTTTCCGTTGGTAGTTAGTGTTTCCGTTGGTAGTTAGTGTTTCCGTTGGTAGTTAGTGTTTCCGTTGGTAGTTAGTGTTTCCGTTGGTAGCTAGTGTTTAGGTTGGTAGTTAGTGTTTCCGTTGGTAGTTAGTGTTTCCGTTGGTAGTTAGTGTTTCCGTTGGTAGTTAGTGTTTCCGTTGGTAGTTAGTGTTTCCGTTGGTAGCTAGTGTTTAGGTTGGTAGTTAGTGTTTCCGTTGGTAGTTAGTGTTTCCGTTGATAGTTAGTGTTTCCGTTGGTAGTTAGTGTTTCCGTTGGTAGTTAGTGTTTCCGTTGGTAGTTAGTGTTTCCGTTGGTAGTTAGTGTTTCCGTTGGTAGTTAGTGTTTCCGTTGGTAGTTAGTGTTTCCGTTGGTAGTTAGTGTTTCCGTTGGTAGTTAGTGTTTCCGTTGGTAGTTAGTGTTTCCGTTGGTAGTTAGTGTTTCCGTTGGTAGTTAGTGTTTCCGTTGGTAGTTAGTGTTTCCGTTGGTAGTTAGTGTTTCCGTTGGTAGTTAGTGTTTCCGTTGATAGTTAGTGTTTCCGTTGGTAGTTAGTGTTTCCGTTGGTAGTTAGTGTTTCCGTTGGTAGTTAGTGTTTCCGTTGGTAGTTAGTGTTTCCGTTGGTAGTTAGTGTTTCCGTTGGTAGTTAGTGTTTCCGTTGGTAGTTAGTGTTTCCGTTGGTAGTTAGTGTTTCCGTTGGTAGTTAGTGTTTCCGTTGGTAGTTAGTGTTTCCGTTGGTAGTTAGTGTTTCCGTTGGTAGTTAGTGTTTCCGTTGGTAGTTAGTGTTTCCGTTGGTAGTTAGTGTTTCATTACAAATATTATATCCTTATTGTACTGGCGATATTTTTTGCCTAGATATTTTTCAATATAACCGGTGTTATCCGTAATTGATTAAGTATTTCTCTACTTTCATCTAACTTATTACATTTATAATTTATTTATTCCGGTATGACTTAGAGTTACCTACCAACAATATCGTTGTATTACTAATCCTAAAACTGATTAATCTACAATTTTGTAATAAACAGCTACATACATTCTTTATTACAAAGTAATAACTATTTACATACTTGTGTGTAAAGTATCACTTTACAGTGGGATGATCCGAGTGGCTTTGTTACACGAACGAACGTTAGTGAGTGAGTGAAAATAAAGCCACGAGGATCAGAACACTGTAAAGTTCTTTGCAACAAGTATGTATGTAGTTTTATTCCAAAATTTTAACACTATGAAATGATTGTATATATATTATAAGTGATAGAAACTGCACAAATTATATTAGTTACTGTATAAATAAATGTAAAAATGACAGAAATTATGTTATAAATAAGTTAGCTTATATTTATGGTGGCGTTTGGAGCCATGTTATAATAATATAGCTAGGCCCTACTGGTTATTAATAGCTATACCCCGCCTACCGGTAGGTAATGCAGTAGGCCTATCTGGCTGTCAGGCAAATTTCCACCTATTGTTTACGTGGTAACCATGACGGCGTTAAGTAATGTACCCTTAGTGGACATTACTTAACGCCGTCATGGGTTACCACGTAAACAATAGCACCAAATACAATACTAAATGTACAGGCAAATACAATGCTGTAATGTCCTCTAAAGTTGTAAAGTGCTAAATAACAACTCGCTGTTAATACTAACGGCGTTGAGTAATGTTACAATTTTGGAATAATAACTATTTACATAAAATAAAGCACTTTACTTTAGTAAAGTAGCACTTTACAGTGTGATTATCCGAGTGGCTTCGTTACACAAAGAACGTTAGTGAGTGAGTGAAAATAAAGCCACGAGGATCAGAACACTGTAAAGTGATACTTTACACACAAATATGTTAATTATAAGAATCTAAGCTGTAAGATTGACTTACAACACACAGATTATGGGTATGGAACCGTATAACATAATAATAATAACGGTGGGCTACAGTAAAATAATCATTAATTGTACAACAGTAACAGGTAGAGCATAATACGGTTACTCACAGTAGAAACCTTATTGCCTAACTCAGTAATAACTAGAGAGAGTTGAGATTTATCTCGCGCGAGATTTTCGATTTTATCTTGTAGATCTTCGCCAAATGACGCAATCAATAATCTCTTCATTTCTTTGTTAACCTGAAAACAAATCAATTAAATAAGACGTTACTCAGTTACTGTTTGGTTGGGGGGCAGAAATAAATGAATGACAGAAAGAAATTAATGAACAAGCATTACCGGTAAACTGTATCCGTCTGTGCGTCTGGTCCGTATACCATGTATTGCTGTATTGCAGTATTGTATAGCTGTATCTATCTGTATACAGGTAATACTGTAATAGGGCCTACACCCTACAAGTACACACTGCACACACGTATACTGGCACTGGGGGTATCTGGCATGGTTGGTATTGGTATTATTTATTTGTGTCATAATAGTTTGTATCCATCAGCATATAGTTATTACATTACATTACGAGACACGTGATATACATTGAATTGCCTAAGTACAAATGTTATAAATAAAAACAATATGTTACAAAATATGTTATTTGAAATAAGAACTGTTAGAAGTACTATTTATTATTTTAACGCAACTGACTGTAGGTATAGCCTAGTGCAAAAAATACATTAAAATAGATCAAGTTGATTAAATAATAACATCATTTTAAGATAAATGTCTAGTGCAAAAATACGTTAAAATAAATGGAGTTGATTAAAATACAGTCTGACAGTAGCAGGGTTGGCAACCAATGGTTTTTCTCACCATTGGTTTTTTATGGTTTTTTGGTTTAACCAACTTTTAAAAAAAGGCGAAAAAATTGGTTTATTATGGTTTTTCATAAAATTTTACAATTAACGCTGTAGGCCTAAATAATATAAAGCAGACTGGTAGTCCCGTTTCTTTTTCATTTTGCACTGTTAGAATGAAAAAATTTCGAACACTTTGAGTTTTGCTCGCATTTCTTTTTCATTTTGCACTGTTACATGTAGAATGAAAAACTTTCACTCACTTTGAGTTTTGCTCTCGTTTCTTTTTCATTTTGCACTGTTAGAAGGAAAAAATTTCGCTCACTTTCCTGCTTTCAGACTTTTGAGTTTTGCTCGCGTTTCTTTATCTTATCATTTTGCACTGTGCACTGTTCAGCTCTTAGAACAGTAGACAGGTAGAATGAACAAATTTCTCTCACTTTGAGTTTTGCTCGCGTTTCTTTTTCATCTGTCAGTCTGTTCATTTTGCAATGTTAATGAAAGGGTTTTGCTCGCTTCGCTGGCATATGTTTCTCGTTTACATTGTTAAAATGTGGTGTGCGCGTTTTTTTTCGGTGCATGCCTGCATGCGCGGTAATATTGTCCAATATTGCGGGGCTGAAAAATTGTGCGCAGGCGTTGTGCGCGGTTCAGTGGTGGTTTGCAGCCTGGCGTGCAGTGGAGCAGTGCAGACGTCTGGACGTTGGTATGTCAGTTTTTATGTATTTTTACGTTGTATGTTGTTAGTATTTTGTCACATGCTGACATGCAGACATGTCTGCATGGGCAGATGGGTTGGATGAGAGTAAGGACAGAACAGAACAGCAGAAGAAACGCTTCAAACCAGCATACTGCAGTACTGTATGTGGCCTTATTCAGTTCAGCAGTTATTCCAGTATTTTGTTCTATTGGGCAAGCGCAAGGGCCAAGGGTTGTACTGTCAGACTGTTGTATGTAGGCCCTACATTTGTATGTATTGCTGTACCGGTATTGGATTTAATTAAACCACAGAAAAACCATAAAAAACCATAAAAAACCGAAAAAAACCATAAAAAACCAAACAATAAAACCAAAACCAAAAATTGTTTTTCAAAAAACCATGGTTTTTGCCATCCCTGGACAGTAGTAACATCATATACTGGCAGACTGGTATAGCTAAAATCTGTACCTGTATAATCTGATAATGCTTAATGCTATAATCAATGATAAACTCACCTCCATTTGCATCTCTAACTGTGACGTTAAATTTAGATTGTGGATCATTAAACGACGTTCTCTGTCAGTAAAATTAACTTCGGCGGGATTCTGGCCGAACTGCGGCTGGGATGTCTGTCTGCGGATTCCGATCGGGTTGGCATGACAACCCGTTAGTTCTGGTCGGCAAACAGTACACCAACTAGTTCCATCGCCATCAGTTAGTGGTTCATTTTGTTTATTGTCGTCCAATCCAAGAGTTTGGACGTCTAATCCCAGAGTTTGGAACAAGAACTGACTGGAGTCTCCTATAGGTAAGTTCAGGTTGGGTTGCGTTAATATTGATACCGATGATTCTTCACCGTCACCATCAAACCGTATTTCATTTAAATCAGTCATCATATCATAATACAGTATGCAGTAATAATTGATAGCAATGATAGGCCTACTGTGATAGTTGAACTAATAATCCAAAATCAGCCAGCACTACACCACTATGACTAATGAATGACTATACCAGTATCAAGGCCTACTAGATACTAGTAAAATAAAAAATTATCTATTAAAAAACAAATTATCTAGTAGGCCTTGACCAGTAGGCCTATACGAGTACAGTAGAGCAGTACATCAGTCAGGCAGTACTGCACGTACTGCACTACTGCAGTACCGTAGGCCTACTAACTAGTGCCATAGTAACTACTGTATGTAATAATTATGCTTAAATGACTGAATGACGCAGCTCGCACGCAGTAGTGTGATAAAGTTCTTACTGCCCTCTTCTGGGTTATATCTGCACCGAGCACAATTGAATGCTTAACCCCAATACAATATGTTATGAATAACAAACATACACATATATTTACTTAAGCAACAATAATTTCATATTAATCACAGACTTACGTCACCATTGTAAATACCGGTAGGCCTACATAAATACCATAATTGCAGTAATCGGGTATACACTATTCCCATTACATCCTCCCTCACAGGAAAAATATCGGCTCGATCTTTACATTAACAAATACGATAAAATTTACTTTCAGTTTCAAATTACACAACTGATTAAACAACTGATAACAAAATGGCAATATGAATCAATCATAACACAATAATCTTTCATCTAACAAAATATCCTTAACTTTAAATTAATAAACCTTCATTTTATAACATAAACAAATAATCAACTTACAACTGTACTGTATACTGTAATGTAAACAATAATCAACTTGTTTCCTTTAATTTTATTTACAATCACTACAGTACCATGTTTCTTCCGCAGGTTCATCAACAAATACCGACACAATGAAAATGGAACCAATCTAAACAACGGTCACATCTTATCATTGATGGACCTTCTATAAACCACGGAATGCCACAAATCTGGTAAGGGTAAATTTCTGATTCATCTACACCGTGGTCAGTTATGGGTTTATGAGTTTGATCAATATCATGGCCTAAAATTCGTTTAACACTGCGACCACTCACAGGAATATTGGTAGGCAGTGACGGTAAATACGGTCCTACTCTAAGACGCACATCATCCCTACTAATAACTCTAGTTTTATTATCACATAAACCATTTATATGCGTATTAGTAACATTTTTATTATCAATGTGAGTAACACGAAAAGGACCCACAAACTTTGGAATTTACGATCAGTAGCCCTACCAGGATTAATGGAATGATTTTTGGCCCAAAAAATATCACCCTCTGATATGACCTGATCCTTAACTTTTCGGTCAAAATTACGGTCTTGGGACGTTAGTGCCCGCGAGACATTAGTACCTTTAGTGCCCGCGGTCACTTAATCGCATTATCGCGGGCACTAATGTCCCATAGGACGTTAGTGCCCGCGAGACGTTAGTGCCCGCGAGACAGTGCCCGCGAGACATTAGTGCCCGCGTCTAGCGACTTAGTTAGTATATGTAATAAATACAACAGGCCAGGAAGACATTTCCCGCTTCTTTAGTTCCCTGCTGATGCAAACGAGTCGTTACTTTCTTCAAACTTCAAAGATAATTTCCAGTCTTTAGTTCCCGCATCTCGTTATTTAACATTTTAATTTCAACTTCGATCTTTTATGATTAAAAAATTTATTAACCTCAGCTTGACATGGCTTGACATTTATAGGCCTACTATTTAGTTTTGTGGTAAAGTCTTCAAGGAATGAGAATTAAGCAACAGCTTTTGATTGTTTATAAATAACCTACTTTTGGTTGAGTATGTTTAATTTGTTTAACTTTACTGGAGACAGTGTGTAATAAAAACAACAAGGTGCAGTACAGTATAATGGTCCGAGTACGCACTAACCAATATATTTTAGTAACTATTAATTAATGATTTCAAGAAACATATTCAGTCGACTGTCTGACATTTTGTCGACGAATTAAAAGTAAAGTAGTACTTTTAGTTAATTAAATTAGGGAATTAATTAAATTGGTGTATGTTAATGGAGGAGGACGTTGTCGATGACTTTGGTTGAATGCGGTATAAGTAAGAAGAAAAACGGATTGCCTTATACTTAACTTCCAAATTCAGTGCGGGGTGCGGGCACTAATGACTCGCTCGCACTAACGTCTCAGTTGCAGACAAGGTCCTCGGGCACTAATGACTCGCGGGCACTAACGTCTCAGTTGCAGACAAGGTCCTCGGGCACTAATGACTCGCGGGCACTAACGTCTCAGTTGCAGACAAGGTCCTCGGGCACTAATGACTCGCGGGCACTAACGTCTCAGTTGCAGACAAGGTCCTCGGGCACTAATGACTCGCGGGCACTAACGTCTCAGTTACAGACAGGGTCCTCGGCACTAATGACTCGCGGGCACTAAAGTCCTGAGACATTAGTGCCCGCGGACACTAATGTCCCTCAATCAAAATTACGTTTCTGAGTAATTTGAGATTTCGCAATACACTGTCTAGCCAAATGCCATACTGATGACATTTGCTCTCGATATAAAATTATCTGCTGGGCACTTTCTGGCCACAAACCCATGCAAAAGGTGTTTGCGCAGTGGACGAATCAACAGTTAAATTGAGCAATGGGTAATACTACATCCCAATCCTTGATTTGTGGTCAGTTAGAAAGTGCAAAAGTCTAGTCATAGTTTGTATCGTCCGCTCAGCCAGCCCATCTGACTGTGGATCCTGGTAAGGAACCGTAAAAACTTTCCTTGTTAAACAACGTTGCGCAATTTCCTCAACCAGCTTTGATCTGAAATTCGGACCCTGGTCGGATAATAATATCCATACCGTAGCACAATTCGGTGCATAAACGCATCCGCTGCGCGCTGTCGACTTAGCGCTGCCGTCACACAAAGAAACAAACTCTGCCTACTTTGTTAGATAGTCTATAAAAATAGCAATGTAGGTATTACAATTATCAGTGGGTACAAAAACCCCCATTAAGTCGACCCCAACCCTTTCAGAGGGTCTCTCAACCTCTATTGATTCCAATCTTGTTCGTAGGTTACGAGCAGTAGCACACTTGGGGGGCGTTCATAAAGTATGTCACGCAATTTTGCAGTTTTTGGACACCCCCCCCCCCCCCCCCGGTCACAAAGTGTCACGCAAACTCGACACCCCCCCCCCCCCCCCCCTCTGTCACAAAAACTTTTTTTTCGTAAATTTATACCCCCCCCCCCCCCCCCTTAGACGAATTTTTTTTTTTTTTCAAGGCAAAGACTGGACGAAATTGCCAAGGACTCTCTGAGGCATCCTTCTCTAGCATAGATTTTACATGTTCTTCAACTACAGGCCACTGCGACCCTGTAACCCTATGTCCCCGAACCTTAATTGGACTAGCATCTCCCGTATTTGTGTGATGTTGCACCCGTTTCACCAATCCGAAATCTAACTCATGTTGAGCAAAAACATCGTGGTGTTTATAAAGAACATCGCGGTGTTTATAAAGAACATCGCGGTGTTTATATAGAACATCGCGGTGTTTATAAAAAACATCGCGGTGTTTATAAAGAACATCGCGGTGTTTATAAAGAACATCGCGGTGTTTATAAAGAACATCGCGGTGTTTATAAAGAACATTGCGGTGTTTATAAAGAACATCGCGGTGTTTATAAAGAACATCGCGGTGTTTATAAAGAACATCGCGGTGTTTATCAAGAACATCGCGGTGTTTATCAAGAACATCGCGGTGTTTATAAAGAACATCGTGGTGTTTATAAAGAACATCGTGGTGTTTATAAAGAAAATCGTGGTGTTTATAAAGAACATCGCGGTGTTTATAAAGAACATCGCAGTGTTTATAAAGAACATCGCGGTATTTATCAAGAACATCGCGGTGTTTATCAAGAACATCGCGGTGTTTATAAAGAACATCGCGGTGTTTATAAAGAACATCGCGGTGTTTATAAAGAACATCGCGGTGTTTATAAAGAACATCGCAGTGTTTATAAAGAACATCGCGGTATTTATCAAGAACATCGCGGTGTTTATCAAGAACATCGCGGTGTTTATAAAGAACATTGCGGTGTTTATAAAGAACATCGCGGTGTTTATAAAGAACATTGCGGTGTTTATAAAGAACATCGCGGTGTTTATAAAGAACATCGCGGTGTTTATAAAGAACATCGCGGTATTTATCAAGAACATCGCGGTGTTTATCAAGAACATCGCGGTGTTTATAAAGAACATCGCGGTGTTTATAAAGAACATCGCGGTGTTTATAAAGAACATCGCGGTGTTTATCAAGAACATCGCGGTGTTTATCAAGAACATCGCGGTGTTTATAAAGAACATCGCGGTGTTTATAAAGAACATTGCGGTGTTTATAAAGAACATCGCGGTGTTTATAAAGAACATCGCGGTGTTTATAAAGAACATCGTGGTGTTTATAAAGAACATCGCGGTGTTTATCAAGAACATCGTGGTGTTTATAAAGAACATCGCGGTGTTTATCAAGAACATCGTGGTGTTTATAAAGAACATCGCGGTGTTTATAAAGAACATCGCGGTGTTTATAAAGAACATCGCGGTGTTTATAAAGAACATCGCGGTGTTTATAAAGAACATCGCGGTGTTTATAAAGAACATCGCGGTGTTTATAAAGAACATCGCGGTATTTATCAAGAACATCGCGGTGTTTATCAAGAACATCGCGGTGTTTATAAAGAACATCGCGGTGTTTATAAAGAACATCGCGGTGTTTATAAAGAACATCGCGGTGTTTATCAAGAACATCGCGGTGTTTATCAAGAACATCGCGGTGTTTATAAAGAACATCGCGGTGTTTATAAAGAACATTGCGGTGTTTATAAAGAACATCGCGGTGTTTATAAAGAACATCGCGGTGTTTATAAAGAACATCGCGGTGTTTATAAAGAACATCGCGGTGTTTATAAAGAACATTGCGGTGTTTATAAAGAACATCGCGGTGTTTATAAAGAACATCGCGGTGTTTATAAAGAACATCGCGGTATTTATCAAGAACATCGCGGTGTTTATCAAGAACATCGCGGTGTTTATAAAGAACATCGCGGTGTTTATAAAGAACATCGCGGTGTTTATAAAGAACATCGCGGTGTTTATATAGAACATCGCGGTGTTTATAAAGAACATCGCGGTGTTTATAAAGAACATCGCGGTGTTTATAAAGAACATTGCGGTGTTTATAAAGAACATCGCGGTGTTTATAAAGAACATCGCGGTGTTTATAAAGAACATCGCGGTGTTTATCAAGAACATCGCGGTGTTTATCAAGAACATCGCGGTGTTTATAAAGAACATCGTGGTGTTTATAAAGAACATCGTGGTGTTTATAAAGAAAATCGTGGTGTTTATAAAGAACATCGCGGTGTTTATAAAGAACATCGCAGTGTTTATAAAGAACATCGCGGTGTTTATAAAGAACATCGCGGTGTTTATAAAGAACATCGCGGTGTTTATAAAGAACATTGCGGTGTTTATAAAGAACATCGCGGTGTTTATAAAGAACATCGCGGTGTTTATAAAGAACATCGCGGTATTTATCAAGAACATCGCGGTGTTTATCAAGAACATCGCGGTGTTTATAAAGAACATCGCGGTGTTTATAAAGAACATCGCGGTGTTTATAAAGAACATCGCGGTGTTTATCAAGAACATCGCGGTGTTTATCAAGAACATCGCGGTGTTTATAAAGAACATCGCGGTGTTTATAAAGAACATTGCGGTGTTTATAAAGAACATCGCGGTGTTTATAAAGAACATCGCGGTGTTTATAAAGAACATCGTGGTGTTTATAAAGAACATCGCGGTGTTTATCAAGAACATCGCGGTGTTTATAAAGAACATCGTGGTGTTTATAAAGAACATCGCGGTGTTTATCAAGAACATCGTGGTGTTTATAAAGAACATCGCGGTGTTTATAAAGAACATCGCGGTGTTTATAAAGAACATCGCGGTGTTTATAAAGAACATCGCGGTGTTTATAAAGAACATCGCGGTGTTTATAAAGGACATCGCGGTGTTTATAAAGAACATCACGGTGTTTATAAAGAACATCGCGGTGTTTATAAAGAACATCGCGGTGTTTATAAAGGACATCGCGGTGTTTATAAAGAACATCGTGGTGTTTATAAAGAACATCGCGGTGTTTATAAAGAACATCGCGGTGTTTATAAAGAACATCGTGGTGTTTATAAAGAACATCGCGGTGTTTATAAAGAACATCTTGTTTATAAAGAACATCGCGGTGTTTATAAAGAACATCGCGGTGTTTATAAAGAACATCGCGGTGTTTATAAAGAACATCGCGGTGTGAATAAAGAACATCAGTTAATTTATTTTTCATTATTCATTACCTGTACAGGAATACGCTGCAGATCATCTGGATATGAAATTGCAGTTGCAGCACAAACTCCATGTCGTTTATTTACATTCACACCTTGAGTAAATAATAATGGTTGTTTATTCGAGATAGGCAATGGTGAACTGAGCTCCTCTGATATCATCAAACGACTTCGTGGTGGTATAGTTACTATCTCGTTACACCACACAGCAGACACTGATCCATCGCCCATTGGTCTCGATATTGTCTCTGTGGCAACGTCTTGCCCATTAACTATTAATACCATTTCGCCACAAAAATTCCATTTCAATCCGCACTCAAATGTTCCTACTACTACTACTACTACTACTACTAGGATCGGCATGCTGCATTGTAGCTGCATTTTTAAGAATGCTGTGCCGGCTTGTCAACAAAATTGCACCGCCACAACTCCCTATCACCCATGACATTTGCTAGATCATCCGCATCATCAAGGCCAGTGTCCTTTAAGATGCGTCTCAAGAAAGTCATGGGCTGTCCACCATGCTTATTCACTCCATGAGGCTGCCAAAGTAGAAGATTATGCACTGGCTGGTCCTCACGGCGAAAGCAATGTCCTGCAAAGCGGAGGCGATTTTGTTCTAGTGTCACGCTTGGGGGAACCAATGAGATACCTCCAATGTTATGTAGTGTCTGGTTGGAGATGTGTGCATTGCACTTGACACAATGAACCCGGCGTAGCATTCTTGTGAATGTGCCATCCAGAGATTTGGTGTCCTCAGCAGTTAGAGCCCAGCATGGACTCCCGTAGAGGAGTACTGGAACTACTGCTGCTCTAAATAATCGGACCTTAAGTTTCCGATTAATTCTCGGTGACTTCCAAATCCTGGAAAGCCTATTCAAGGCTGCCCATGCCTTTCCCTTACGTATTCGAAGGTCCTCACCTGACTTCCGGATCCATGATCCCAGGTAACAGAAGTCGCCCACATGCTCAAGCATACCACCCTTTGAGCTTATGCTCATCCGATCAGAGACTTGCTGAGACTTTCAAAGTTAACTGTCAGAATTTTGGTCTTTCTGGAGTTAATAAAAAGACCAACACTAGAAGCAGCATGTTCTAATGAGCTGAGGAGCCGTTGGGATCCCTCTAATGATTCTGAGAGTACTCCTAAGTCATCAGCAAAGTCTAGATCAGTTAGGTACTTGGCAGGATTTCCTCGACTTCTGGAGCCAGTAGGTGGAGTTATCATCACCCCACCATCATTATGATGATCTAAGGACATGCGTAGAACATAGTCAACAACAATTATGAACAAGAATGGTGCAAGTGTGTCTCCCTGGAGGACGCCCCATAACACTTCAAATGGTTCTGTGTCACCGTCAATAGTAGACACAAATGTTGTCGAACCATCGTATACTGATCTGATTGCTGCAATAATTTCATCAGGAATCCCATATAATGAAAGTATGCTGAACATACGTGAGCGAGAGACTGAATCAAAGGCCTTGAAGAAGTCAACAAAGATAACAGCCAGATGCCTGTCTTTCTTTTTTGATAACTCTTCAATTATCCTTCTAAGTGCCAAAATGGGCTCCATGGTCCCACGACCTTTACGGAACCCATTCTGATTTCCACGGAGCAGTCTCTCAATGGGATCCCTGATGCGATTTAATAGAATCCTATTGTATAGCTTTGCAGCAATCGAGATCAATGAGATTCCCCGAAAAGAACCATAGAGTGTTAGGTTGCCCTTCTTGGGAACTGGCACCAACTTATTTGTTTTCATTTCTTGTGGGACTCTTGTTGTTCGGTACATGTCTACTATGATGGGATAGATGAGCTTTAAACACTCAGGTATTTTAAAGACCTCAGGGGGAACACCATCTACTCCACTGGCACGATTGGTCTTAATGCTCTTTGCAGCAGCCTTCACTTCTGCAAAGGAGATATCGCCAATGGGAATATCTGGGAGTACAGACTCAGACACTTTTACTTCTATAAAGTTATCAGGCAATACCCTGTCATTATTGAGGAGCTTTTCAAAGTGGGCTCTCCGACCATTGAGGCGATCGGCTGGTGATTCAGCCTTAACCTTGGTGGTTGGTTGGCTTTTCCGCCCAGTAAGCAGATTGATCGATTTCCATGCCTGGGATGATTGCCTGCTGTCGTCAGCATCATTGATGGCATCAACCTGTTGGTTTATTAGCTCCTGTAGATTAGCAGAGTACTGCCTGTTCAGTTCAGGGACCTAGATGCAGCCTTAACTGCATTCTTGGCCGCTGTAGTCTGTTTGAGTCGGGACTCTTTCTGCGCCTTATGAAGGTCATTTCGGCACTTCTGAATTTTGTTGTCAGTCCAGGGGGCCCTTTTCCTGTTTCGAGGGTATACAGGAACTGTTTCTGCAGCTGCTAACTTAACTGCTTCTGTAAAGGCAGTAAAGCCCTCACAGTGATCTGCCGCCTCAGAGGCAAGAGCCTCATACTGTTGCTCAGCTGTAGTGTAAAGCTGGATCTCACACTTGGCTGTTGCAACAGAGAGGACCAGTCATGCCGCGGCAAGGCAGATTTCGTTGTTCTGCTAGCACGCAGACTAAGTCTTACCTTGGCCACAATAAGGCGGTGATCACTGGAGAAGGGTCGAAGTGTAAATGCATTACAGTCTTGTATAGAGCTCCTGTATTCCCTCGAAACAGAATATGGTCTATCTGCGACTTGTGACCACTGGGTCCACTATGAGTCCATAGGTTTCCAGTTCGCTTCTTGAACTGGGTTCCAGCCGAAAACAATCCATTTCCAGAGATAAAATCCTGAAGATGGACAGAATTTCGGTTAACACTATTGCTATAGACCCAGGGCGATGTAGGTGATTGATGCAGACTTGCATTAAAGTCTCCCAGGAATGTTAAGAATGCATGCTGATCCACTCCATCAGTAGCTGCTTGTAGATTGTGGTAGAAATTTTCCACCTCCTCTACAGGGGCAACACTAGTTGGAGAGTAGCACACAATCAGAACCACCTTAGGAAACTTCTTAGCCAGTCTTCCAGAACATGAGAAGTGGCAACGGATGATGCGGTTAGATATTTGGTCTATTTTGTCCAATGCTGCATGTGCAGTTGGATTCATCAATAGACCAATTCCACCATTGCCACTATCATCTGCTGACGCGAGGGCGAGTCGCCAACCGCCCTCGGGGCAAATACCACACCCTGGTTTGCCATTCCACAGGGTGGGTGTCGCAATGGAGTCAGATATGAGGCCCATCACCCATATCTACTTTGGCGCACATGACCCACCATTGGCTGTTGCAGCTCATCTGCTGGGTCATGCCCTGTACCCTTGCTGCCAGGTGCAGGTCGCAGTGAAGTACTCTCAGAGTGGACATGAGAACACTCTACTCCGGACCAGCCATTGGTAGATCACCATCTGCCTGGTCAGGCCATATACCCCTGTAGCCAAGTATATGGGTCCTTAAACCAGGACCAAGGGCGTCCTTATCCCAGAACGAAGGGGGTCCTAGTTACAGGACCAGATTTGCCCTAGTAAGAGGGTCTATGCAGCTACAGGTGGCACCTCCTTTATGCTGCATGGAGGTGGCAAGTTTTCTTGATCAATGACCTAGAATACCTGACCTGACCTGAAATGTTCTAAATTCTGTTCAAATGTTCCTAATATATCCAGACCAATTGGAAATTCATGACTCGGCTTCCTATTAACTTGTAATTCTACCAAATGTTCTACTCCTCACCCAAACACATTTTCATTTTTTCACAAGCCACAATATCTAGTGGACGCCCAGAAGCTGACTTTGTTTCAAAATATGGTTTCCTCAACTCAAACTTCATTGAACTGAATGATTGTATTTCTTCCAATACATCACTAGAAATTATAGATATTTCGCTCCCAGTATCAACAAAAGCTCTCTTAGGAATACCCTCCAAACTCGAAGAAACAAAGCAACGTCCCAAGCATTGACCCTTCAGTTGTAAATTAAATGATTTATTCTGCTCATGAAGCATATGAAGTAATAGGCTCTTGTTTTGATTTAACATTTTCCATTTCATCATCCCTATAATCATCTTGGGTAAGATTTATTTTATCGAAGCCAACTTGAACTAAACTAACAACCAGTTTCTTTGGAGGTAGATTCACGACAGTTATCATTCGATTTGCTAATATGCTTCAATTTTTCCTTAAAACAAACAGTTCTTTCGGTGCCCCAATTATCCACTACAATTGTTCTACTACAATTAAAACAAGTAATCTTCGATTTAGTTGAACTCGAGTCAGAATAATTACTTGAGTTGGGTTTAGAATTGCCCCTAATTGCATTTGTCTCCACTTCATTTGTGTTAACAATTGATTTGACAACAGTATTTGAAAACACCATATCTAAAACATACGCTTTTCGAAATAACTCCTTCCAGGTTGATTGCACATTCAATCGACATCATCCTCTTAGTCTTCCACTCAACTCACAGCGAACATTAGATGCAAAGAAATCCTGTAGTATAGACTCCTCTCCATTCCCATCGAACTGTTCCCTACGAAGGCGAACAGCCATCATGAATCGTTCTACGAATTCCCACAAAGACTCAATGATCCCTTGTTTACATATTGCTATATTAGAAGCTGTATTCTCTTTATAATCTGATAATAAATCAATAACAGCTTTCTTCAATGACGGATAATCATTTCTGTCATCCTCTTATAATGTTTCCTCCAACATCGTGTGTAAACGACCAACTTTAGCCAGTAAACGACCCCTACGTTCATCCTGTGGAACCCTAGAGTCATCCATAATACGATCATAATAATCATCAAACCATGTTTGTATAAACATCTTCTTTGGGTCGAAAGGTGGTATGGTCTCTGATAACTTCGTGCAGCTATGTATCTGGTGAGCACCTGTTCCTCTAATACCCCAGCCACTATTATCACCATGGTCGCGACGGCCACTATTTGGTTCATTTGCAGGGTCTCTTTCATTCGACAGCATATCCTGAAGTTCTCTAAAACGACTATTCTTATGACTCTCCATTCAATTGGAAAATAACTCATTTTGTTGCGTAGCCATCGTTCTAGAATGTTCCTGCATAAATTGGTATTGTCTATCCGCCATTGCCGTCGTCTGTTGTTGCATCAACTCGGCTTGATTCAACATCATAACATTCCAAGCCCCTTTTAAATTCCAACCCTAAAACATTCCAAGCCCCAATTTTTATGATTTGGCCCCCAAAGAAACCCTTTTCCTTGGGGAAATTCCCCCAGAACAAACACAATACAGTTGCGAAATGATTTAGAAATAAGTGATTGCCTATATATATACTACTGGTATTTGGTCCGGCCTAATGCTTTTCAATGTAAAATTTGTAATGGAAGCCTACAGGAGCGGACCAACTATCGGTAGTATATCATACTCCTGGTATTTGGTCCTCACTATGGGATAATTAAATACCCGCACTATTGGATTTTTAAACACCAACCCCAAAACATTCCAAGCCCCATTTTTTCTGATTTGGCCCCCAAAGAAACCCTTTTCCCGGGGGATCTTCCCCCAGAACAAACACAACACTGTTGCTAAATGATTTAGAAATAAGTGTTTACCTATATATATACTACTGGTATTTGGTCCGGCCTAATGCTTTTCAATGTAAAATTTGTAATGGAACCCTATAGGAGCGGACCAACTATCGGTAGTATAATATACATACATACTCCTGGTATTTGGTCCGGTCTTAAGCAATCAGTTGGTTGTAAGTCATAATGATTGTACTGTAATGGACCAAATACTTTTCGTATTTCAATACGGCTTCATTAATTGATTTCAATCATTGGTGTGTTGAGGTAATCAGATGTGGTATTGGCAGATTGGAAGACCAAACAGCTGGCCTTGAAGTACTGTAGGTACAGTTCATCTGGCACTAGCTAGTCATGTTTCATGTTCAGTACTATTAATTTTTAGCTGGATCAAATCATTAATTACAGGTCCTGAGAGTTTGAATATGTGGACGAGATTAATTACAGTAAGTGTACAAGCAGGTAGTCTTTGCTGAAAGGTCAGAAGTTTTAATAACATTGCCATCCCCTCCCCAGACCCCCCGAAAAAGTATTTGGTCCGCGGACCAAATACCAGTAGGCAGGTAGGCCTATATCTGTATATGGCCGGAGTGTAAGTCCAAAATCGCCTAGGTATATCACCGACTGACTTTGGAAGACATAATGCAGTAATGGAATGTTTTTCTACAGATGACAGATGTAGGCCCTATCAGCCAGCTGTCAGCCTATAGCAGTATAGAGTATAGCAATATTTAGAAGAGGCTATGTGCTAGGGCCCTAGCGGGCCTAGCACCTTCTGACCTAGCGCCGGCCCCGGCACTTCTGCTGCCTAATTCT
>JAUCBJ010001022.1:0-20154 GCA_032718475.1 Nemertoderma westbladi | reverse complement strand
GCAAGGTTATATAATATAATTATATTAAATCGCATCAGGGATCTTGTGAGAGACTGTTACATAGCAAATAAAATGAGTTACGTAAATATCGTTAGACCATGGAGCCTATTCTGACACATAGAAGGATAATATATATAAATCTTATTATTGTTGAATTCTTTATTAAAACGCCTTCGACTCCGTCTCACGACCACGTATATTCAGCATTCTGGCAGCATATGGGATTCCTGAGGAAATTATTGCAGATATCAGATCACTGTACGATGGTTCCATTACATTTGTATCTACGGCTGATTTTGACACAGATCCATTCGAAATCTTATGGGGAGTCCTACAGGGTGACACACTTGCACCATTCTTGTTCATAATTGTGGTTGACTATGTTCTACACATATCCTTAGACCATCTTAATATAGATGCGGTGATGGTGACACCACCGGAAGTGGATTGAATCCAGCCAAGTACCTAACTGATCTAGACTTTGATGATGACTTAGGAATACTCTCAGAATCACTAGACGGAGCTTGTTAGAACGGGCTGTTTTCTAGTGTTTTTTTTTTGTTAACTCTAAGAAGACCAAAACAGACAGTTTGATAGTTAACTTCGAAAGTCCTCGTGAAATGTCTGATTGTATGAGCATAGCCTTAAAAGATGGTATGCTTGAGCTTGAGAATCACTTCTGTTACCTGGGATCATGGATCTGTAAGTCAGGTGAGGACCTTCAAATACGTAAGTGAAAGGCATGGGAGACACTGAATGGGCTTTCCAGTATTTCGAAGTCACACAGAATACATCGGAAACTTAAGTTCCAATTATTTAGAGTAGCAGTAGTTCCAGTACTCCTCTGGGAGTCCATGCTGGGCTCCAACTGCTGAGGACACAAAACCTCTGGATGACACATTCACAACCATGCTACGTCGGGTTCACTGTATCAAGTACAATGCACACATGACACATCTCCAGCCAGACACTATACAACGTTGTACTACTACTAGGATCGGCATGCTGCATTGCAGCTGCATTATTAAGAATGCTGTGCTGGCTTATCGACAAAATTGCACCGCCACAACTCCCTATCACCCATCACATTTGCTAGATCATCCGCATCTTCAAGGCCAGTGTCCTTTAAGATGCGTCTCAAGAAAGTCATGGGCTGTCCACCATGCTTATTCACTCCATGAGGCTGCCAAAGTACAAGATTATGCACTGGCTAGTCCTCACGGCGAAAGCAATGTTCTGGAAAGCGGAGGCGAATTTGTTCTAGTGTCAAGCTTGGGGGAACCAATGAGACACCTCCAATTTTATATACTGTCTGGTTGGAGATGTGTGCATTGTACTTGACACAATGAACCCGGCGTAACATTCTTGTGAATGTGTCATCCAGAGATTTGGTGTCCTCAGCAGTTAGAGCCCAGCATGGACTCCCATAGAGGAGTTCTGGAACTACTGCTGCTCTAAATAATCGGACCTAAGTTTCCGATTAATTCTCGGTGACTTCCAAATCCTGGAAAGCCTATTCAAGGCTGCCCATGCCTTTCCCTTACGTATTCGAAGGTCCTCACCTGACTTCCGGATCCATGATCCCAGGTAACAGAAGTCATCCACATGCTCAAGCATACCATCTTTTGAGCTTATGCTCATCCGATCAGAGACTTGCTGAGGACTTTCAAAGTTAACTGTCAAAATGTTGGTCTTTCTGGAGTTAATAAAAAGACCAACACTAGAAGCAGCATGTTCTAATGAGCTGAGGAGCCATTGGGCACCCTGGGAGTACTCTGAGAGTACTCCTAAGACATCAGCAAAGTCTAGATCAGTTAGGTACTTGGCAGGATTTCCTCGACTTCTGGAGCCAGTAGGTAGAGTTATCATCACCCCATCATCATTATGATGATCTAAGGACATGCGTAGAACATAGTCAACAACAATTATGAACAAGAATGGTGCAAGTGTGTCTCCCCGGAGGACGCCCCATAACAAAATGGTTCTGTATCACCGTCAACAGTAGACACAAATGTTGTCGAACCATCGTATACTGATCTGATTGCTGCAATAATTTCATCAGGAATCCCATATAATGAAAGTATGCTGAACATACGTGAGCGAGAGACTGAATCAAAGGCCTTGAAGAAGTCAACAAAGATAACGGCCAGATGCCTGTCTTTCTTTTTTGATAACTCTTCAATTATCCTTCTAAGTGCCAAAATGGGCTCCATGGTCCCACGACCTTTACGGAACCCATTCTGATTTCTACGGAGCAGTCTCTCAATGGGATCCCTGATGCGATTTAATAGAATTCTATTGTATAGCTTTGCAGGAATCGAGATCAATGAGATTCCCCGAAAAGAACCATAGAGTGTTAGGTTGCCCTTCTTGGGAACTGGCACCAACTTATTTGTTTTCATTTCTTGTGGGACTCTTGCTGTTCGGTGTCTCATTGGTGTACGTTGTAGGAACATCTTAGAAACACTAGCTACAAACCCACGTATATATACGGCAATACAATCAAATTACCTATCTAGTATTGCCAAAAGTACTCTTAAACTGTGGTCGGAATGTTTGTCAACAACAGATTCCCGTTCCCTCTGGCGTAGCATAGACTACATAGGTAAACTAAACTCTGATAAGATCGTCTCTGATAGTAACTTATCTGCGTCTCTTCTTGCAGAGCATTTCGAGACGATTGGATCTATAGCAACCGAGGAGACGAAATATAATGATATCATTAGCCAAGCAGGTCCTTATAATAATGACCTCGATAGCGAAATATTAATGGAAGATCTATCCTCCACTGCTCAAAAACTAAACAACAACAGCAGCTCCTCCGATGGCATATCTGCTAACCAATTCGAAGAGGCAATTCCTGTTATCGGCCCATACATTCTTTGTTTATTAAATCTTTAGAAGCGGTCTAGGTGCTTACCCTGCATGTTGGTTTGGCGTGTTGTTGGCTCTACCAAAGAAAGGGAAACTTCAACTTCCTAAATTTGTGAGAGGTATAACATTACTACCAATTTTTGCCAAACTCTATGATTTAATTTTGTGTTTACGAATCACGAAATGGTTAAACATTCCTAGCGAACAAACTGCCTTCCAAAAAAGTAAAAGCTGTATACTCCACGTTCTCTCTGTCAGACTACTAATGGACATTGCAAGAAACTCAAAGAAAACACTATTTATTATACTAACCGATTTTACTGCAGCCTTCGACACGATAAGTCGTAGGAAGTTATTTATCAAACTCAGCGGCATGGGATGCAGCGCTGTAATGCTCACCGCATTAATAGCAATGTATCAGAACACCTTCGCGGCAGTTTACTTCAATGGCGAATATTCCCATATCTTCAAAATTTTGTGTGGTATTCGACAAGGAGCCCCATCCAGCCCCATTGTGTTTATTGTATATACAATAGGTTTGATCGGGCTATTCAACAAATTTGCATGGGAAGAAACTATCCACAAACTACGTCGAGCCGTCCTTGTCCAGCCGAACAACCAGCCGCCAGCCGCCGTCCAGCAACCAGCCGAACACTTGCCGAAGTAAAATTGGAAACACTGGAAAAATATTGTTTAGAAAACTTCATCACACTAAATCCCACCAAATGTAGCTATATCTGCATCAATTCTGGTGAAAGTCACCACAAGCCACTTATTTTGAGTCACGGAAGTATAAATCATTCGAACTCTGAAATTTACCTCGGTTCGTCACTAAATTCATCCGGAAAGATTAAAGATATGTTTTTGGAAGACTTAAAAAACAGACAAAAGCACTTTATTAAGTTTTATGCATTTTTGAGAGAAAACATAAATGCACCCCTCCGTGTGAAGGAAAAGGTGCTGGATGCGTGCCTTATCAATGGTATTTTATACAATTGCGAGGGTTGGCACAGCGTTAACACTTCGAAACTAGAAGCTCAATATCGACGAGTTTTAAAGACAATGCTTGGAGTGAAACTGTCCACACCAAACGAAATACCATATATCGAACTTGGTCGCCCACTTTTGACTGACATCATAAAGTCGCGAACTACAAATTTAATTAAACGTATTCTATCACAAGATTACCCAGATCAGAATTCACCACTGTTATTAATTCTAAACTCAAGCGAAGCGAACTACTCCCCAATGTGCCGATCCCTCAAAGCGTGTCTGACCTCCGACAGCCCAGAAATTATATTGGAGAAATCCCTCTCAACACTGAAAAACGCCGTGATCAGGAAAGCAGCCCTAGGAAAGAGTCGTTATGTGACTTATTTGACCATTAACCCTGATCTCAAACGCCCACAGGCATATAACGGGATCTACTCCAACCCGGACATCCACTCATTTGCTCGTATTCGCACCAGTTCCCACGAACTCGCAATAGAAAAGGGACGGTATAACCGCACACCACGTGATCAACGTACTTGCATATGTGGCGTCATTGAGGACAAGGAACACGTCACACTAAAATGCAAACTGTACAACTCGCTGAGAGACCAATTTATCGACAATCCCACATCGGTCGACTCTCTGACCGACCTACTTGATCTACCGCCCCGTGCCCTTGATCCATGATGCCATGATCTTGCCCCATGTTATATATCCCAACTATTCCAGACAAGAAAGACTATTATTAATGAGCGACGGCAGGCTAACCCCTAAGAAACTATATATTATATTACCGTATCTATTTATTATTATTTACTATATTAGTAACAAAACAATTCAATATTAACTATATTTATATATTAACTATTTATTACATAAAATTATATTATATATTAGTAACACTATCTATTTATTATTATATATTAAATACATTACGTTCGATTAGACCTACCCTATATAATACATCTTTAATATACAATATTATTATTATATTTAATATATTTAGCATATTTATAGGTCATGCATTCGACAGGTCATTCAAGCGATATAATCTTACATCCACTTTATACATTCAGTCATTATATTTACTTTAATTACGAAATTTATACACCCGTTTTTATATATCCAGTCACTATATTTTGCTTTAAATTCTAAGTTCTTTTTTACATTCGTATTTATATTTATATTTTTCAGTAATTCACTATACATTCACAAAACTAATAAATCCGTTTTATATATTCAGTTACTATATTTGCTTCAAATACTATTCTCTTCGATCAGACTACTACATTTATAAAGTATTATTTTCGTGCAATTTGCTTAACATACTACTGTAAATTTGTAAATCATCTGTAAACAATTTCTCTGTGCAATTATTATTCTACATAGTAGTCGATAATATACATACATACATACATAGGTGTCTCATTGGTATCCCCAATTTTGGAACTTGAATAAAGCCGCAACTTTGCAAGACATCACATTCAGCGTGAGGAAACCAGCATGTTCACAATCTTTTGCCTTTTCAGCCGCATCCCTCGAAGAGGCGGAAAATCTCACGAATGTCATGGGGGATAGAAAGTTGTGGAGGTGTAATATTGTTGATAAGCCAACTCAGCATCATTAATGCACGCTGTATTGCAGCATACCGATTATGGATTGCATGGTTGCAGCACTAATTTTTGTTGAGCAGCAGACTGATTATATAGTAGTTGCATTCAAGTAGAGTAGGCAGGTGGTTTCGTTCCACCATCCTTCATTGCAGAGTAATATACTCTGCCTCCAAATGCAGACAGAATTTAATAATCGTATAACTTGTATTACCTACAACCATATGCGACCAGTATAAGGCTATTTTCTAATTCAATATGTGACTGCCTAGCCTAATAACCGTCAATATTTATAATTCCTAGGATATCTTACTACTTTGTTTCCAGTTGAAGTTTAAGGTAAGGACAAAACTACCAAACTATTCATTCAAATGAGCCACAAACTGCAATTTTTGACCCTAATAAGATAAAATATATTTTTTATAATAGACCAAGGGTGTTCCAGAAAATTATGCGATTACGTTTTGGTAAAGTTATCCAAGCCTGCAGCCAAGCCTTGCTAGAGCAGCCACTCTGATCAACTAAAATTGGCTACTGATCGGACTTCCCTACTTGACTGACCACATACTGCCATAGTGGTAGCAGCATCTTGGAACCCTGACCTAACACCTTCATTTTATAAACAATAACGAAAATAATAACATGGACAGGACAATAATGATGGAAACAGAGACAATGACAGTGAATACATAAATACAACAACAAACAAAACACCATAAATTTATCACTTCAGACGTTAGTAAAACATATTAAACTATTATCACTGCTTTGGTAGGGAACTACTTAACCCATTTACAAAAACTCTTTCATTTACATATCCTGTATTTATTACTGGCAGAAGGCGGATTAGCTCAGTTGGTGTTTAGTGGACCAAATTTTTGAAAATACAGCATTCGACATTATGACTGATCGAGCAATTTGTCATCCAGCAGATTTTGTAATTCAGCTCACTTCAACACAAGAAGTGCTCCATTGTTGTACCAACCATGCGGTCGACATTTTCTTCTACCTCCCCTGTGGCAGTGCCATACTACTACATCGGCCTGCTGCATTGAAACTGCACATTGAGATGCTATGCCGGCTTAACAAGAACATTTTGCCACTACCATGTAATCCACAATTAATAAGCCCAATGCAGCGTGCATTAAGAATGCTGTGCCGGCTTATCAACAAAGTTGCACCGCCACAACTCCCTATTCCCCACGACAATCGCGAGATTATCTGCATCTTCAAGGCCAGTGTCCTTTAAAATGCGCGACTCGAAAGTCATGGGCTGTCCAGTCCACCGTGCTTATTTTTTTTTTATATATTTTTTATTTTTTTTTTACAGAAAATGACGATCCAACAATTATTGTTAATTCTGTTGGTCGTTGCCACAACTAATTTTATCTTTGTTTGCAATGCTAAACAGGGTAGCTTCTACGAATACAGACCCCATACAACAACGTTATATGCTCATGATCGATATGGTATTGATGACTTCATAACCAAGGTAGATAAATTAACAAAAGTTGTCAACTATTTCGGTGAAATTATTTTAATGCATTTCTAAACAATAGTGTGTTATGGTTTGATATGATGATAATATCTGCCCTCTTTTTGCACTATTTATATGGGCCTATATATATAATATAATATTGCAAATAATTATTATTTTTAATAATCCGAATATTTTTTTATTTTATATATATTAATATCGTAATTTTATTTACTTGATATTTACCCTGTAAGTAAATTATGGAGTTATATTATTTATATACTAATTCTACTATAATATGATCTATTATCAATAATTTATCAATTATTGATATCGATATTGATTTTTAACACATATGTCCTAAACCTTTATTATTGTATAAATATAATATATTATTATAGTCGATAAAGAAAAAAAAATTGTATTTTTTCAAGGTAAATACGCAGATGAAAGATATAATAGAAAGTGTAGATGAGGGTTACAAAGATAAATTTAGCCAGTTTAACCCCAATGCACGAAGCACTAAGATAAATAATTGTCTGGCTGATAAATACCCATTATGTGAACCGGGAAAAAATGGAATATTTTATCCAAACGATGCCTATGGTATCCATGGATTGGTACGATGTGAATCGAACACAGATACTAGTCCACCGTGGTTGGTGATATTAGAAAATAAAAATGGTTTGGTGAACTTTGATCGCACATGGGATGAATATGTCAGTGGATTTGGCAACATCAATAAAGATTTTTGGATGGGATTAGAAGATATTCACAAACTTACTAGAGGTGGTGTTGCACTGAAAATAACATGGGGTTATCCGAGCCATTACAGCATATTTTACGATGGTTTCGAAGTTGAATCAGCTGCAACAGATTATGCAGTAAATATTCAGAATTCTTATTCACGGCAGCGAGGAAGTGTTAATCAGGATAACAGGAATGGTTTACTATCATTTAATAATCAACCTTTTACAACCCTGGATCGTGATAATGATGCTGATAATGCAAAAAACTGCGCCGCGATCGATGGTAGAGGATGGTGGTACAATACCTGTGATGGTGAGGGTTATGAGAGGAATAATTTGGTGACTAGAATGACAGTTATTTTGGACAAATCAGTAAGTTATCATATAATAATATATTGACATCCCACCTTAGCCTGAATTCTTAATTTTAGATATCACTAGTATTATCACTTATGGTTTCGCTAATGTATAGAATCTTTGTAGATTTATTTAAATAAATTGGAGTTGAGCTGTTAATGCAACTGTAATTAAAGAGGTAATATTATGGTTTTGTTCAGAAATGGAAAAAATGATTTGTGGATCGGTAGATACACAGTACATCTGTGGATGCGGCGGTGGGTGGTCGGGGCAGTGGGTGGTCGGGGCGGTGGGTGGTCGGGGCGGTGGGTGGTCGGGGTGGTGGGAGTATATGGGATAAAAATGAGGGCAATGTGCATTGCGTGGATTCCGCATTAGGGGAGATTCTTCGATCGATTCATCGCGTTGATAAAAATTGTACCGAAGCGGAATGGGGTGGAATGGGGCTACCCGTTTACGTACGGAATCGCGATGAATACAGACGAGAAGTGTAGAAATATAACATGTGTATTTTGTGTATTTATATTATTAATGTGTAATAATATATTTTGTAATCTTCCACAGTAAACAATCCTTCGAATCGCAAGGTTCACTGATTAGATTATGAAATAATCTATATTTTTATAAGGAAATCCTATGGAAATATTATAACTAAGAAATACCATCGGCCATGAAACAACTAATAATATGGATGGGGAATCGTTTAGGCTTATTTATCCAGGATATGCCGGTTCATCACTATGGTTGAACTTCCACAGTAAACCCTCCACTCTGTTTCCTAAAGGAATGCCTGTTCACCACCATGGGTGATCTCCCACAGAAAACCCTCCACTCTGTTTCCTAAAGGAATGCCTGTTCACCACATGGGTGATATTCCACAGTAAATCCTTCCACACTGTTTCCTAAAGGAATGCCTGTTCACCACATGGGTGATATTCCACAGTAAATCCTTCCACACTGTTTCCTAAAGGAATGCCTGTTCACCACCATGGGTGATCTCCCACAGTAAACCCTCCACTCTGTTTCCTAAAAGAATGCCTGTTCACCACATGGGTGATATTCCACAGTAAATCCTTCCACACTGTTTCCTAAAGGAATGCCTGTTCACCACCATGGATGATCTACCACAGTAAACCTTCCACTCTGTTTCCTAAAGGAATGCCTGTTCACCACCATGGGTGATCTTCCAAAGTAAACCCTTCCACTCTGTTTCCTAAATGAATGCCTGTTCACCACGGGTGATATTCCACAGTAAAACCTTCCACTCTGTTTCCTAAAGGAATGCCTGTTCACCATCATGGGTGATCTTCCACTATTCCTTTATTTTATTTGTACTTTTCTCCTGTTTCACTCTAGCATACTTGAGGCCGGTAGGTCCGCTGTTAAAGATAGGATATGCAACTTAAGACTGCTTGTTCAATAGAAGTGGATTAGGTGGAATAGTGAATGTCAGGGACAAGTGGCTGAACTGGTTAGCGCTACTGATGAGGCCTGATAGGCTGAAAAGTACGTATAGTGCTGGTTCAACCCCCGGTGACGCGCTTTCTCATTTTTTCAATTTCTGAACAAAACCATAATATTACATCTTTAATTACAGTTGCATTAACAGCTCATCTCAAATTTATTTAATTAATATCACCTGGCAGCAATACTCAAGCTGAATATTTATTTTATTTATACTTTCCTCCTGTTTCACTCTAACATACTTGAGGACGGTAGGCCCGCTGTTAGAGATAGGATATGCAACTTAAGACTGCCTGTTCAATAGAAGTGGATTATGTGGGATAGGGAATGTCAGGGATAAGTGGCTGAACTGGTTAGCACTACTGATGAGGCCTGATAGGCTGAAACGTACGTATAGCGCTGGTTCAACCCCCGGTGATGCGCTTTCTCATTTTTTCCATTTCTGAACAAAACCATAATATTATTATTATTATTATTTATTATTATTCTTTAATGCAGACATTATCATTGGTAAAATCAACAATAATTGCCCATAGCTACTGTAAAATATACGTATAATATGATAGCACAATGATAAGGTAATTAAATGTATTATATACTAGGTAGATATATAAAGCGCATGCGACTTTATCGCCGCAGAGCTTTCAATCAAACCATCGACGTTACAACCAATTTGAAAATTGCTGCATTGAGCACAAACGTGATGTATGTATGTACTTATAGGCGGTTGTCACCAACGCATTGGATGTCATGTCTATTCTATTGAATAGGCTTTAAATCGATCTACAACGTGTATGATTAAATGTGGGCAAATTATTCATACCAAAAAATAACGACATACTCTGCCTGAAGGGTAGTGAAAACAATAGACGTGCAGCCTTATTGTACGCCACTTTAAGACGGTTGTATACACTATTCGAATAATTTTGACGACACCAGAGTGCATTGCAGTACAATGGGGTTATAAAAGAACGAAAAGTATACATTTGACAGATATTGGACACCTTGAAAATTTTCTAACTAAAAGATTCGCACGTGCGTAGACGCCACGGGTAACTTTTTTAATGTCAAAGTGGTCATCCCTGGTTTCATGCAAAATCCAAAATATGTCCAACATAACTGAACATTGTTGCTCTAATTATTGGTTTACCGTACAAGTACACAGGTGCCATTGTACGAAGGCTGCAATTCCTAGGAGACAGAAACATTACTTTGGTTTTCTTTATGTTAAATACGCGCGTTATGGCATAGTCTACACATATATCAATCATTTTTTGTAATCCTAATACAGAGTTAGACACTGTCGTAAATTTTATACTGTATGTATAACTTTAATTGTGTAAAAGTATACTATACTTATTCAGTTAGTCTGTAGTTGCTACCGTAATTGTTCACTGGAAGTTCCGGTACCTCTTCTGCTGTATGTATAGGCCTTTTTCTGCCGTTCAGTTGACAATGTCAGTCAATCTGCATGTGTGCTATGTACTTCTTCAATGTTAATTACTACCTCTTACTATTTTAAATGTACGTATTATATGATTATGAAGAGAATTAACATTTCTTTTCCCAACGAAACACAACGCAAAACATGGGATTAACATTCCTCAAGACATTACCGCAAACACCCCCACTCCTCGACATTTTGGTGCCTGGACCCGGATAGTGAAAGCGTCACTAATTCGATGTCGGATATGTGGGAATCGCTACATCAACGCCGAAAAGGCCACCGTGGCTTGGCAAGGCGACTGATTAACGAAATCGAGGAACTTATCAGACCTGATGCTCAGGTACCGGTAGCGGTAGGCCTATCCAAAAGGTATATGCAATTATGTGCACAACGAGATAAATTAGGGAAACTTGACGAGGAAATAGAACTTCTAATCGATACCGATACCGAATCGGATTTGGAACACGAGCTAGCCGTAGCCTCGGATTTTATGGGAGGCATTTGCGACATCCTACAATGTGTGGAAGGTCGAATGCACGTCTCCTCATCCAACGTCAATTTCAACATGTCGGCTGCAAATACAACGGGTTTTTCAGCCAATCTTCGCAACGGTATGGAGTTCCACCAGAAACTTCCACAACTAAAACTTCCATTGTTTGATGGCACTGCGTTAGAATGGCCCAACTTTTGGGTCCGTTTTCAGAATTCAGTCCACAACCGACCCGATTTATCCGGAGGAAATAAATTCGATTATTTAAAGGGCCAACTGAAGGGGGAAGCCTTGCAATTAATTTCGGAGATTTAACTAACCGATGAGGATTACGAGGAAGCGATTGTGTTGCTAAAGGAAACATATGGTAAACCGCATCTGATTCTGCAGGCACGTATGCATGCAATCTCTGACTTGGAGAAACCCGCTGCAACATCGACCGATTTATCCTCATTTCGAGCAAAATACGAGGCTGATATAAGAGGTATTCAGAATTTGAATAACGATATCGAACATTCCGGTTATGTATAAGCAGCAATAATCCTCAGAAAACTACCAGCCATAGTTCGTAGTAACATTAATCGCGCATCTAAGGTAACTACATGGAATCTTCCAGAACTACGGGTAGCGTTACAAGAAGAAATCGAACAGTTGAAAGCACTCGAGAAGGAGGCCATACTACCCACATTAAAATCGGGACAGAATGGATCGAAATCGAATGACAAAAGTAAACATTTAAAAATCAATTAACGATAATCAATCTAGTAATTATGGTATAACCAAACCCGAAGGAACTGTGGGTTCATTCGCCACCGGGGGAAACGTTTCCAGGTGGAATTGTTATTTATATAAAGGTACACATCCCGTTATTAATTGCGATAAATATATTACGGGTGAAAGTCGGAACCAACGTTCTCACGAATTGGGTTTGTGTACAAATTGTCTCCGACCAAAGCATACAGCCTTACAATGTCGGAGTTCCGAACGATCTACTACTACTAGGATCGGCATGCTGCATTGCAGCTGCATTTTTAAGAATGCTGTGCCGGCTTGTCAACAAAATTGCACCGCCACAACTCCCTATCACCCATGACATTTGCTAGTTCATCCGCATCTTCAAGGCCAGTGTCCTTTAAGATGCGTCTCAAGAAAGGCATGGGCTGTCTACCATGCTTATTCACTCCATGAGGCTGCCAAAGTACAAGATTATGCACTGGCTGGTCCTCATGGCGAAAGCAATGTCCTGCAAAGCGGAGGCGATTTTGTTCTAGTGTCAAGCTTGGGGGAACCAATGAGACACCTCCAATGTTATATAGTGTCTGGTTGGAGATGTGTGCATTGTACTTGACACAATGAACCCGGCGTAGCATTCTTGTGAATGTGCCATCCAGAGATTTGGTGTCCTCAGCAGTTAGAGCCCAGCATGGACTCCCGTAGAGGAGTACTGGAACTACTGCTGCTCTAAATAATCGGACCTTAAGTTTCCGATTAATTCTTGGTGACTTCCAAATCCTGGAAAGCCTATTCAAGGCTGCCCATGCCTTTCCCTTACGTATTCGAAGGTCCTCACCTGACTTCCGGATCCATGATCCCAGGTAACAGAAGTCGTCCACATGCTCAAGCATACCATCCTTTGAGCTTATGCTCATCCGATTAGAGACTTGCTGAGGACTTTCAAAGTTACTGTCAAAATTTTGGTCTTTCTGGAGTTAATAAAAAGACCAACACTAGAAGCAGCATGTTCTAATGAGCTGTGGAGCCGTTGGGCTCCCTCTAATGATTCTGAGAGTACTCCTAAGTCATAAGCAAAGTCTAGATCAGTTAGGTACTTGGCAGGATTTCCTCGACTTCTGGAGCCAGTAGGTGGAGTTATCATCACCCCATCATCATTATGATGATCTAAGGACATGCGTAGAACATAGTCAACCACAATAATGAACAAGAATGGTGCAAGTGTGTCTCCTTGGAGGACGTCCCATAACACTTCAAATGGTTCTGTCACCATCAACAGTAGACACAAATGTTGTTGAACCATTGTATACTGATCTGATTGCTGCAATAATGTCCGAACGAGGCTGATCGTGCAATCGCCGTCATCACACGGCATTACATTTTCATAAAACTACGAATAACCCTAACCCATCCGATTCTACAGTCACAACTATATTGGATCAATCCTCTGCAAACTGCAACGTTGATATTAGCGGAGCTACATTGATGACCACTACGAATCCTCAATTCGGTTGCAGTACAGCTCTTCCCACTGCTATCGTACCGATTATCTACAGGGATAATCGAGCTTACGAAGTCCGAGCGTTAATGGACCCCGGTTCACAGCGTACATTACTTACTCGTAAAGTTGCCAATGACTTACATTTAACTGTATGTGGTCACATAAACATGAGGTTGGATGGAATTAACAAACTTGGTATCTATAAGGATTGCGATATCGTAGAATTTGTTGTATCAACAGAAATTGGATTAAAACGTCTACATGCCGCTGTCGTAGACGAGTTCTCAGTCCACATACATGCCTCAACGAACTCATATTGTCAATAAATTACTAGAACGTGGCGTTAAGCTGGCGGATACTAGCAGCGATTCCAATAATGATTTCTCACTACTAATCGGGTCAGACCAATGCTTTAACTTTATTCCAATTGGTGAAACGATTGGCGGACTGTGTATTATTCCTTCCTTATTTGGTAATCTGTTGGCCGGTAAAATTGAACCTAACGGGGATTCAGATAATTACAACGCCATTTCCACGTTATTAATCGGCTCCAATGACGGAGCATACAAAGACAGCGTCGACGATTTAATTAAGAAACTATGGTCATTGGATTCAATTGGAATCCAATACGAGAATATAGATGACTCGGAGGATGCTATTCTTCAGGAGTTCCAGAATGGTATCAAATTCGAAAACGGCAAATACCATGCAAGGTTACCATGGAAACGCGAACATCCCACGCTTCCAACTAATTATAATCTCGCTAAACGGCGGTTGGATAGTCTCCTGTCACGCTTATCAGACAAACCCAACCTATTACTTAGCTACGGCTAAATCATCGAAGACCAATTAAGCCGAGGGTTTATTGAAACAGTTGAACCCGATCAACCCCCTGAACATATTGTGCACTATTTAGCACATCATTCGGTTGCTAAACCGCAATCTTTGACGACACCCATTTGTGTAGTTTTTGATTTATTATTGCGACAGTATATTAATAATAAAACATAACAATAATGTGCCTAAACAGCAGACTGTGGATCCTTGGGTTATACAAGCACAGAAGTGATAAATATACAAACAGACTCTGATTACAGTCAAACTAAAAACACAGAACCGGTATATCAAAGTAGGCCTACAGATAAACACAAATATCCGCACAGGTAAAATATGTGAGCGGAGCGCTGGCGCAATACGTTTATTATCTTTTGAGTCATTAATTTCTAATAGGCCACATATAAACAATAATAAAGTAAGTCAGTTAAACTAACTTAAAGCAAACAAGTAAAAAGATAAGAAAGACTCCTGGTGCAATTAGTTCCTTCATTTCCAGTTCTTCATGTTTGAATTATCATACCAAAACAAATTGTTTATCTATCGAAGATGTAAGTCACTTACTGGGTTAATAATATTGAGGTGGACGGTGAATTCGCTGCGGGTAGCGAGGTGTAACTCTAGTAACAAGTTCGTCACGAATCGCAGTAGGAAATTCAACATCACCTACATCTGGAGTATAATCGGACACATCAGATGAATCATCTGATCCACATGGCGGATTATCAGGTTCAGAATCATCTAGTTGGTCATTATCAAGAGCATCCCAATCGTAGTAAGGGTAGTTGGTAGTTTGATCAACATGTGCGGAAAGTAGACTCTTTAAGGGAACCTCGTACTGGCGAGAGGCAAATCGAGAGCCGGTTAACTTCTGAACAAACGCATGGTCACCTTCGATCCGAGAAACAATGTAGCGTTCCCGACAATGAGATTTATTCCCCTCAGATTTAATATACACAAGACTTCCTGGGTTGAGATCTGGAGTAGATGCGGACCCATGACCACGAGCCTTTGACTTAGCACTATGAATATGACTTTTGGATCGTGCAGTATCCTTCATGTTAGCCATATCAGTATCCTCAAAATATAGTTGTTGACCAGTATACTGATCCCGTTGAAATAGGAGCTCCTTAGCAGAAAGTCCCCGAGAACGTATCCGAGAGTTAAGGGAATCGATTACAATAGCTAAAGATAGTGGTGTAACTGGGGAACCTGTTGGATCGTGACGGAGGAGCTCACGTTCCACTTCCTGTACACACTTTTCTCCAACAGGGTTTTTATTAATGTTTTTTATCTGTCCTAACTGTAAAGTTATCCCATGGCGTAGTAGGATGGGGTCCTTCTGTAAGGCCTGGAATCCTGGGGCTCCATCAATCCGGACTAACGAACTGGGACTACAGAAAGGCAACATAGCAATGAGGAGGGCTGAACGAAGTGCATTAGCTGTTTCATCAGCAATAATCGAGGCTGAAGTAAATGAGGATGAACAATCACAAACAACAAATATCTTCTGTCGTTGACGTCGGATCACATCAGAAGCAAATGAAGAACATGGAATTTCTCCAAGTGGCGTGGATGATTGTTCAATCATTTCCCGAGGTAGTTGCTTTAGAGACAGGCACTGTGAACAGTCATTGGTGACGGAATCAATAGCATCTGATGAACCAATAGCCCAAAAATAACGACTGAACAGTCTCAAAAGTTGTGTCTTCGGAGGGTGGTTAAAGTGAATATGTAGGGCAGTCAACAAACCATGAACTAAGGCGAGTGGTACAACAATGAGATCACGTAAATGAACAAAGGGGTCATTTTTGCGCACTACAATAAGACCATTTGAAATTGAGCAGATCCGTAAGTAGTATCGGAGGTCTTTGGCATGTCTAGTTTTTCGCGATGGACGAGTTCCTTGACTGAGGTGTGCATAAGCTCTTCGAAGAGTGGTGCAATCATGCTGGGCAGAACGCCAGCTAGAGGAAGTTAGGAATGGCATTGGAATGGACCCAGATAGAACATCCTGCACGGTAATGGCACAGACAGTAGCTAAGGCCAACTGCTCAACAAATACACAAATCTGACAATTAGAATCAGGACACTCTTGAGGATGGCGTGAGGAATAGTCACTGGAAACATTATCACTCCCCCTGACATGCGCAAGAGTCACATTGTGTGCACTTAGCGTTGATAGAAACGTGGATACCCTGGCAGATGCAGAGAATTTACCCTTGCAAAGCTTTTGATACGCTTGCACACATGGACGGTTGTCGGTAAGAATTTGTGTAGGAAATTGCGATTCCCTTATATATGGAGCAAAATGTACTACAGCTGAGGAGATGGCCAAACCTTCCAATTCACATGGTAGCCAGTTGAGGTGGTGTTGGCGTAGCTTGAAGCTAAAGAACCCACCCAGCAAGCGTTTATCATTGCGAACAACAAACATAGTGGCACCTAGACCTTTGTTGACAGGGGAGGCATCCACAGTAATAACCAATCTGTCTTTTGGGGTAGGGACAGTGATAACATGTGGGGCACGTAATGCATCCTGAGAGTTACTGAAGTTAAGTTTGAGATCAGATGTCCATTGAATATACTGACCACCATTTAATCCTTTGATGCTATCCTCCAATGGGGATAGAAGAGAAGCATATCCAGGAATACACCGAGATAGAGCCTTGTATGACCCTATAAATGATCTCATGGCAGAGCACGTCTTGGGTGGAATGGCAGCTATCAGAGGTGAAATTTTATGGGCACTGAGGGATAGCGAACCAGAATTCCACACCCAACCAAGGATAATTGTCTGTTTTGGACAAATGGTAGTTTTAGAAGCTGAAAGTCGTAGGTTGTTAAATTCCATCTTCTCTAAGACAATGCGCCAATTGCTGAACAGATGAGCAATGGAAGTACCTCCAATATAAAGATCATCTGCAAGTTTGCAGACAAACCCAGACTGAATGATATCACCTAATACGCGAGAGGTAAGCTCATCCAGCCACTCTGAAGAGCCGGCCATTCCCATAGCACTGCGTGCATAGACCCTAATACCTTTAAATGGCGTCACTGTACCAAGAAATGGCATTGATGATTTGGCCACTGGGATCTGGAAAAAACTCTTGGTTAGGTCTGACACAATAAGGAATGACCAAGAAGCAATTTGACGGAGTACGTCGTCACATTTGGTAGACTTAGATGGTAATATACGGCAGTACTGACCAATATCATTAAACGCTGTGACAAATCACCACCCACCATCTGGCTTTTTAAAAAGGAAACTAGGAGAAACATAGATTACGTCAATCCCAACATTCTCTGGTTTCTTTAGCACCCCCAATTCTTCAAGCTTATCAGCTTCTTCTTGTAGCTGTACAAGATTGGAGTGGTTGTAAAATGGGATGTTTCCTTTGCGAGGTGGTGGTAACATAGGGCCAATGTTGACAGTGGCACGAATAACACCACTACGGTCATTATAAGCGGAAATAGAAGGATTAAACACTTCATCATACTCCAGGTGGAGGTTGCGAAAGGCTTGAACCTGTGAGCTACTTAGTTGATTTGCGGGATCAACAGTAACTAAGGATGAATACGGAATCTTGGAAGACATTATTACAGTAGAAGATGGAGATGTCGAAATATTGGAAAGAGTTGGATTGGATTTAATGTCATCAGCTGAAGTTACCCGCCGAAGTTGGGCAAAATATTGAGAGCGCTTAAGCTGGATAGGATCAGGCGATAAGTTAGGGATACGAATTGCGCCATTAATTACCCTAGATATTGAGAAAGGAGGCCACATACCAGAATTAGGTGAATCATTGCGTGGCTCAATAAAAACATCACCTTCAAAATTCTCCATAGATGAAGCCGAAACCTCTAAGAAATCGCCAGTGAACAAAACAACAGGATTGGAACAGCGTAAAAGATATGGTTGGTTAGACAGAGGTGAAACGGAGTCTGGAGACTTAGCACCATATGGCACTATAATACCTTGAATGTTAAGTTCCTGCTTCTGTATACAAACCTCTATGTTGTTGCGATAACAAAACGGGACACCACCTAGGACGTCCGAGTCCATGTTTTCAGAAACCAAAGCTTCCAAGTGTAAATCAATACCACGGAAAGATAGAGTTTCCGACACTTCACCACAGATCGTAATTTTGCCATCAAGCTGTTTTGCGGACTGGTGGGTTTGCCTAATAATCATCCCAGCCGATTTTGCAAAAAATAAGGACACTAAATTTCCTGTGGCCCCAGTATCACATACAACCTTGCAATTATGATGTCTAAAAAAACAAAAGAAGAATGGAGAAGTCATACATAACACCCGTTTGAATGATGGACCTGGATCTGAGTGTTTATTATTTGAACTGGATTCATCAACTTGTAAATGGCCTAAAGATTCACTGAGTTCAGCAACTTGAACACTAGAATCATCATCATCTTCTATATTGATATTAAATGCTCGGGCAATATCCTGTTTGTCCCCTTTAGATAGATACCAACAGCTAGATAGGTCATGACCTTGGGATGTGCGGCCAGCACTCTTACACAGAAAACAGGATTTGGAAGATTGGCTACGATTTTCAAACTTATTATAGGTACCACCAGTAGCTTTTTGTCGAAATTTTGAGCGGGGATTGGATGTCCTAGAAAAGTGCACTTGCAGTTCTTCTTGAGCGTTCATGTCAGCTAGAAGGGAATCAACTGCCTCGACAATCTGTGGTTGGATTTCCTTCAATGTCTTAGTTTGCAGGTCGTGTGCAAACACACGAGAAACATGAAGAGGAAGTCGGGGATCAATAAGCTGAAGCCATAAATAAACTGCTAGGCGCTCTGTAGTTGGTGACATTTCCTCATCATTGGTGGGTATTTGGCCATCATGGAGGAGACCAGATTCAATAGTTAGTAGGTTGTCATCCAAATGGGCAGATATTCGTTGATATAATGTTTCATAACGTTCATTTTCTTCCCGTTTAATGCATGCTAGCTTCAAAAAATTTACCTCAGACTGGCGGAAAGAATAGTGCTTTCTAATTCTTTGCCATATCCAGGTGAGTGATATACTTTTCTTGATAATATCATTCCGAAGTAAAGATGGTGAGAATTGAGCAATAAGCCCTACCATGCGGTTTAGTTGAAGGCATTTTTGAGCTGCAGTACGGAAATTGCGAGCATTGGGATCAGGGTCGGGAGATAAACCACGGTTAGTAACAGAAATTTTTTCCCAAGTGGCATTAGGCTCAATAAATGCCACAAACTCAGAGCATAATGACAGGTGGTATTGTAAATTAGTTTGCCAGTTGGCAAATGATGTAATAGTCTCGTTTTCTGAGAGAACCCACTGTTTGGGGGGTTTAAATTCAGCCATTCAGTGTACTGGCTAAATAAAGTGAAAATTGAACACAGTTGACAGTTTTTAGGATAATCTGTACCGGTAGGCCTTTAGGTAATGTAGGCTTAATTACTGCATATACATCCAGTCAGCCAGTTAGGCCTATCGTTATCAACGAGTGAATGCTGGAATGGTAATTCCAGCCAAGTAATTTCCTCGTCCAGTCCGGATTATTCACAATGTCCGACTGTATGCAGTAGGCCTATGCGTCAGTTTAGTGTTGTAGGCTAATCTGAATGCCTT
>JAUCBJ010001021.1:0-53334 GCA_032718475.1 Nemertoderma westbladi | reverse complement strand
TAACCTGATTTTGTGATACAGTCGCACAATTTTAATTTGTATCTCATAACTGGGCCTCGTGCTGCGCGAAGGCCCCACGAACGTGTTAATACACCTTAAAGTTATAATTGAAATTGACAGGTGAAATCTGTCCAATAAAACTTTATCTTACTGAGAGTTTATTGGATATAATAATTTAACAGAGCTTCCCTGGATGATGTGTGTAATAGAGGTTTAGGCAGGCTAATGAGAGTGAGGCTCTCCTATTGGGAGAGATGCCAGGGAAGATCTTACTGACTGTGGGGCGAGCCACGAAGTGAGTGAGCCTTAGCGTAGTGGTACCATTAATCAACCTGTCGTTCTGTCGTTCTGTCGTGTTCAATTTTAAACGTTAATAACTCGGCCAATCTTTGATGAAATCTATCCAAACTTGGTACACATGTTGTTTGGCAAAAGTTTAGAAATTTTCCAAGTAGAATTTCCGTGTGGCCTTCGAGAAGCTAAGATAATAGCAGTTAATTAGTTAATTAAGTTGATTGCGGTGAAAACGCCATTTTCAACCTGACTTTTAAAGGAAATTAATTGTTTTACAGTATAAGATTTAAATAATTATACTTAAAAATTATACAGATATAATCCCCATACGCCATTCTATTATAGTTTTTAATTAGTTTAAGTGATTTGCTTTAATAAATGTGTCTTTAATTGATCTAAACGTAATTAAACCGCACAATTATTGAGTACAGATTTAATCCTTCCCATTATTGGTCAAGTCTCTGCTGGTGTAGAGCTAGCTGCTGGGAGTTGTGGCTGTAGACTAACCTGAGAGGAATTGTAATAGAGGCAACCAGTATTGCTATTCCAGCCCAATCACTGAATTGTGTTTATTATAGGCTGGACGGGCCGCATAACCGTTCGACTACTACTACTATTGCTATCTCAGTTAAATAACAGATATAATAACATAAATACAATCCATGGCATGGCTGTTGTAGGCTTCTGAAATAGTTTATTCCACAATGTATATGTCTGGTTATTTTTTAATTGAATTTTTGCAAAGTAGTAAAATTAATGTTCTTAAAAATAATATTATTATTTTATATGTAACCTAGGAAATTAGCTACATTTTTTCGCTGCAGCTTTAAGAGTGTACATTGATTTAATATTATTTCAATACCCATATTACTACATCGGCATAAGATGCGTTGGCGTTGTATCACACATCTCCACATATCACACATCTCCACATAGATGTATCAACAGTTACTCGCACAGTTTCGAAACTTCGTATAGTTATAACTGTATAAAGATCGTCAGTCTGCGTTTAGGAAAAATATTTTATGACAAAACAGGACAAGCGACGAGCGCAACGAGGCATATAATGAAGACGAGTACTGCGTTGACTAAATTATTATATAAACCACCTGGCTTCACATATTAATCGCATCCCTAGTTATTATTATTATAAAGATCGTCCTAGCCTGCGTTTAAGAAATATATTTAAATACAAAACAGGACGAACGCAAAGAGGCTTATAATGAAAACGAGTACTGCGTTTATTATATTCCTATAAACTACCTGGCTTTGCATATTTAACGTGCGATTGGAAATAAGTTCGTGCTACCCTTCCGTGGGTGGAAGATGTCGCGGTTATGTATTGGTGGTTGGGAAGGGTGGGGGGGGGGGGGGGGGAGATTAAAAGGGGTGAACGTACTGTCCCCCTTTCTTTGATTGATTGGTGGTGTGGGTAAATTTCTCAAAACCTGATTTTGTGATACAGTCGCTCAATTTTAATTTGTATATAATAACTAGGCCTCGTGCTGCGCGAAGGCCCCACGAACGTGTTGGTTTTATTGGGCGTTTGAAGGTGACTGCAAAGGGCAAAGGGCAGTTGAATATTGAATGGCAATGATAGGAGGTTTGAAAGAGGGATGTGGACGGAAATAATATGGTCATTTATATACTGCATCTAAATTAGTATCATGAGAGAGTGTGTTTTTATAGTGCTGCCTACGAAGGCGTGACAAATCGATTACATACAATATTTTTATATGGGAGATATAATACCCTCACTACAACACTACCTGGAAGGTACAGTAGGCAATGTTTCAATAACTAATTTTTGGTGGCAAAAGTGGGGGCACCATCGGACACCCGATTCATAAGTGTCTGCCAGGTGTGGAATACAGAATAGAGGTAGTATCCAATTCACCTTCACTTTGTGTGCACGGTATTTCAAGAATGGAGTTACCTACTGTCTGACTGTATAGTATAATATCTAAGTATATGTCTCAAGTTTATCAATAAAAAAGGAATGAATTTCAAAAAAATTTCAAGTTTGAGTGCAATAATACGCATTATATTAGTTAGTTCATTAAAATTTTGCACCCCCTTTGTACTCTGCGCCCAGGGCATTGTCCCCCCTGACACCCCCCCCCCCCCCCCCCCCCCTCTTTGACCACCCCTGCAGCAGGAAGCGCTGACATCTCACATCAGTTAAGAAGAATAAAATTGTGATCTACAGAGGCTTCCGTAAACCACACTCGCAAGATGATACCAAAGATGAGTTCGGACGTAGTACCATTCTAGATGGATGAAGTTACTGTGGGTGTAAAGGTCATCGTCGATTGTTTATACCAACACATCCCACAGGTGACCTGCCTCTATTTTGACAACTCGAACCATCTCGTGAAAGCATGTCCAATACTTCACAACCACTGTGATAAGTACCACTACCATCGAGGACAAGAGGTGCGATACTGCACGGCAACAAGTGTGAAGAGGAAGTGCCATTCTTTCAAAGGCTACGCAGACCATGGCGTAATTACCTTAATGCACATTAAGGTGCATATCTACCCAGCGATAGTTGCTCAGAATTTTGGAGTAATTCACATAGAAATAAAGACTGCAGCCTCGCGAAGAGCCCTGGAGAAGGTCCAACACTTACGCGATGCCTGGAGTTATACACTTCATTGACCAGAACATCCCAGCAGTGGCAGGGGAAATTCAAATGTGGGAGACAACAAGGTTGTGTGACGAAAGCCACCACAAGGGTCCAGAAACAAAATGGAGGAGGGCGGACGCACCTCCTCTCATTGGCCTTGGGAAACGAGTGGCATCTCAATTAGGGAAGGAAGCAGCACCTGGAGATTCAAAGAGACGTTACAATGACTGAGCAGTCACACTATATAGGATTATCGGGAACACGATTCTATATTTACCATATGTAGTAATATTTTAATGCAATAAACTATGTAAGTAAATATAATGACATCAGGAAATATAATTAGTAGTAGATAAGTAAATGCAACAAATTCATTTACAGTGAAAATCGTAACGATGGTGACGACAACAATGGCATCGACGATGACCACATCAATGACGACAGCAATGATGGCGACAATGGTGATAATCATGATAACGGTTACAATGATGACAACGGCAATGATGATGACTGCCGTGACAACAACGACAACGGCAATGATGATGACAATGACGACTATTTGTCATTAATGACCTATCCCCCTTAACAGTGTCAGTTCGATGGGGCTCCATCAATTTCGTGGCTCACCCCACATAAATGCCATGTTCTAGAACACTTAGCGAATAACTTTTTCCGTGTGCATACCCGCGATTGAAGGATAGATTGTCTTCATTGGTTGACCGCAGTTAACCATATCTGGCCCAGGTTGTTTTTAAAACATAATTTGCCTGCCCCAAGCCCCCCAACCCCCCCCCCCCCCCTCCCTGGATCTTTTTATAATTTTGATTACATTACATTAGATACAATTTTGAAGGTATAAGAGTTTTGAGGTTGATGATCATGACATAACATGTTTCAAATATTTTTGGGCATTGCAACCATCATTTTTGCTGCATTCTGCCCCCGCCCAGGATGAAAAGTATAAGTATATAAATTTCAAACTAAAAAATGTTGTGTTTGAAATTGCGGAAGATATCCGGTTTTCGAGGTGGCTGATCACAATACAAATCGTTACATATCTTTCATTGTAACGCAACTATAGTTTTTGGTGCTTGTCTGTTAGATCAAAAAATACAAGTAGCATACAATTTCAAACACCAAAAATTGAATTTGGTTTCATATTTGGTTGTCGAGCATTCCATAAAACCAATAAGATTGTAAAATCAGTAATAAGATTACATGGTGATATTTTATTGTCAAATTTGCACTACTTTTTTTCTTGCACTAGGGGGCACATTCAAAATTAGAAAAAATGTTCTCGAATGTTATATTTGTATTCTATAATAATCGTTATCATCATCCGAAACAAACACTGTATATCGCAAAAATATTTTTAAAAATTTTTAGCACAAAAATAGATGTGACTGAATTCAACAAGAAAACTAATGGCTGTTTCTTCCAAAAATAACTCTCTGTAAACTACATCTCTCAAATATTTTTTGCATGCCATTAAATCATCTGGTAAAGATGAGGTTCAGGTCAAGACAGCCTAATTATGACATAATCAAATGTACCGGTACATCAACTAAAGGGACTTTTGATCAGGCAATTTATAATTTCTTAGAAGGACTTTTCTAATGGCGCAATACACCACGCGTTGCACACCATATAAATTGTAATTAGAAAGCCAAACCCGGAAACATCTCACACAGTGCAGCCATGCAGTCAGTGCACACAGTGACTGACTGACTGACTGACTGACTGACTGACTGACTGACTGACTGACTGACTGACTGACTGACTGACTGACTGACTGACTGACTGACTGACTGACTGACTGACTGACTGACTGACTGACTGACTGACTGACTGACTGACTGACTGACTGACTGACTGACTGACTGACTGACTGACTGACTGACTGACTGACTGACTGACTGACTGACTGACTGACTGACTGACTGACTGACTGACTGACTGACTGACTGACTGACTGACTGACTGACTGACTGACTGACTGACTGACTGACTGACTGACTGACTGACTGACTGACTGACTGACTGACTGACTGACTGACTGACTGACTGACTGACTGACTGACTGACTGACTGACTGACTGACTGACTGACTGACTGACTGACTGACTGACTGACTGACTGACTGACTGACTGACTGACTGACTGACTGACTGACTGACTGACTGACTGACTGACTGACTGACTGACTGACTGACTGACTGACTGACTGACTGACTGACTGACTGACTGACTGACTGACTGACTGACTGACTGACTGACTGACTGACTGACTGACTGACTGACTGACTGACTGACTGACTGACTGACTGACTGACTGACTGACTGACTGACTGACTGACTGACTGACTGACTGACTGACTGACTGACTGACTGACTGACTGACTGACTGACTGACTGACTGACTGACTGACTGACTGACTGACTGACTGACTGACTGACTGACTGACTGACTGACTGACTGACTGACTGACTGACTGACTGACTGACTGACTGACTGACTGACTGACTGACTGACTGACTGACTGACTGACTGACTGACTGACTGACTGACTGACTGACTGACTGACTGACTGACTGACTGACTGACTGACTGACTGACTGACTGACTGACTGACTGACTGACTGACTGACTGACTGACTGACTGACTGACTGACTGACTGACTGACTGACTGACTGACTGACTGACTGACTGACTGACTGACTGACTGACTGACTGACTGACTGACTGACTGACTGACTGACTGACTGACTGACTGACTGACTGACTGACTGACTGACTGACTGACTGACTGACTGACTGACTGACTGACTGACTGACTGACTGACTGACTGACTGACTGACTGACTGACTGACTGACTGACTGACTGACTGACTGACTGACTGACTGACTGACTGACTGACTGACTGACTGACTGACTGACTGACTGACTGACTGACTGACTGACTGACTGACTGACTGACTGACTGACTGACTGACTGACTGACTGACTGACTGACTGACTGACTGACTGACTGACTGACTGACTGACTGACTGACTGACTGACTGACTGACTGACTGACTGACTGACTGACTGACTGACTGACTGACTGACTGACTGACTGACTGACTGACTGACTGACTGACTGACTGACTGACTGACTGACTGACTGACTGACTGACTGACTGACTGACTGACTGACTGACTGACTGACTGACTGACTGACTGACTGACTGACTGACTGACTGACTGACTGACTGACTGACTGACTGACTGACTGACTGACTGACTGACTGACTGACTGACTGACTGACTGACTGACTGACTGACTGACTGACTGACTGACTGACTGACTGACTGACTGACTGACTGACTGACTGACTGACTGACTGACTGACTGACTGACTGACTGACTGACTGACTGACTGACTGACTGACTGACTGACTGACTGACTGACTGACTGACTGACTGACTGACTGACTGACTGACTGACTGACTGACTGACTGACTGACTGACTGACTGACTGACTGACTGACTGACTGACTGACTGACTGACTGACTGACTGACTGACTGACTGACTGACTGACTGACTGACTGACTGACTGACTGACTGACTGACTGACTGACTGACTGACTGACTGACTGACTGACTGACTGACTGACTGACTGACTGACTGACTGACTGACTGACTGACTGACTGACTGACTGACTGACTGACTGACTGACTGACTGACTGACTGACTGACTGACTGACTGACTGACTGACTGACTGACTGACTGACTGACTGACTGACTGACTGACTGACTGACTGACTGACTGACTGACTGACTGACTGACTGACTGACTGACTGACTGACTGACTGACTGACTGACTGACTGACTGACTGACTGACTGACTGACTGACTGACTGACTGACTGACTGACTGACTGACTGACTGACTGACTGACTGACTGACTGACTGACTGACTGACTGACTGACTGACTGACTGACTGACTGACTGACTGACTGACTGACTGACTGACTGACTGACTGACTGACTGACTGACTGACTGACTGACTGACTGACTGACTGACTGACTGACTGACTGACTGACTGACTGACTGACTGACTGACTGACTGACTGACTGACTGACTGACTGACTGACTGACTGACTGACTGACTGACTGACTGACTGACTGACTGACTGACTGACTGACTGACTGACTGACTGACTGACTGACTGACTGACTGACTGACTGACTGACTGACTGACTGACTGACTTACTGCCTGGCAATTTTAATGAAATTTTGCATGTACATTGCTTTGGTGGTTCATAATCGCGTTACAAAATTTTAGATCGAATCTATGTGTGGTATTCGAGATATTTAGTTTTTTGACATTATTTTGTCGCGAAATTAAAAGCAATGGTAAAATAACAGCTGGTGTTCATGATGAAATAATGCTTAATATGTTATACACAGTCATAGTAAAACGTGTTGGTTGAATTTTAGTTACACAAAGCAGTGTGTTGTGTCCTATCGACGTTGTTACTCACTGTGGATTGCAAAATGTTTTATAGTTGACTTACAGTATAATACAGTAGTTGCATGTATTTAAGGAGCCCGCTCTGGCCTACCTTAGCAGGAGTAACCTATATTACATATTCACATAGGATTCAATGGAAAGTGATATTCCGCTTGTCGACGGGGTAATACCTAATATAACTAGAAAGCCAGCAAGCTGGCTGGAAGGAACCCGGGGAAGAATCATAGCCAAGACTATTACAAAGAACTATTTCAGTCAGCAGTAAGTAAACTAAACATAAACAATTGTCTAAACTGTAAGGCGTGAGGCTAGCTGACTTTGTGGCTCGTCCCACATAATAAAAAATGAAACTTTGCTATGACAACACACTCGGTTCTTTTAAATTCGCGTGATTTGATTTTTATGCTCGCACCACTATTTGTAAGAAATGTTAAAATTATCTTACAGTATGCCAATGTAGTAATGGTATTAAAATATAATTAAATTAATTTACACTATTAATGCTTCAGCTAAAAAATGATGCTAATCCTAAGGAAAAAAAAATAAGAATATTATTTTTAAGAACATTCTACATATATCCTATACAAAACAATCAGCCCATTGATTCGTGGAATAATAATATAATCCTACTGCAGTGGTATAATTTATTTTGTTTATTGACAACGCAACTATTTTCTGTCTATCCCTGAGAGCTGATAAAGGATGTGTAGACTCAGCCAGCAGCAGGAGGGTCAAGAAATCAAGAAATTCTGCCTTGATGGTCTGGATGGAATTCTATATCAGGCAGCCCTGCACTCCACCATTCCTACACAGCTAGCTGCTGCAGCAGCTCAGGCAGGAGTTGTTACTTTAAAACCATTGCTTTTAATTTCGCGACAAAATAATTTCAAAAAATGAAATATAACGAATACCACACATAGAATCGATCTGATATTTTGTAATGCGATTATGAACTACCAAACCAATTTACTTGTAAAATTTCAACAAAATCGCCAGGCAAGAAGTGCCGAACCTGAATAATTACCAGTCAGTCAGTCAGTCAGTGATATATATCCTGAGATTGTTACAGTAAGTATCCCGCAGATTTTTACAGTAAGTATCCCGCCTGTCGAGCGGGCTCCTAAATATAGGAAACTAAATTTATTATTTGGCTCTATTCGTTGTTATTTATCTGGTTGTGCATCATGGGCATTTTTTATAAATATTCGGTAATCGTATCTTATATCTTGTAAACGTGCTTGATAATGAAATTATTTGCTTCATATTTGATGGATTATTTCACTATAAGGTAGCATTTGCAGTTTGACGTAAAAACTTTCTAAAATCCGACGCATTTTGATTAAATTACAGTAATGTAATATGCCTATTCATATTGGTACACATAAACACATAGGTAACTCCATTGGCGCAGTGGTCAGATGGATAAGGTGTTGGTTACATTACAACTAGGTTATGAGTTCGAATCCCGGTTGGGAAATTTGCATTCTAATTACATAAGCCAATGAGGTGTGTACAACGTATGGAACGATGAGTTGGGCCAATCATAGGGCATAGAACATCTGTGAGGCCATGGAATACTCTGGAATGTTCTAGTGGATTCTATGTCCCAGATTTGCTATATAAGGGCTGGTTTGCCTTCGGTTATCACTCACTTATACCTAATCGTATACATTGTTATTTCTAACAATCTTTGCTTTATCACCATTCTTTAGTTACATTTGTTAGTTTCTTGTTGAAACTTATGTAAATTTGGTTGATAAACTCTTTTGTAAATTACTGTAAATATACTGTAAACTCTGAACATGTATATTTCCCTTTGTCCACCATTGGGACAGCCAAGCATTGGGAGGATGGCTGCCTAGACCGTTAGGCCGTCAGCAACGCAGGGAAGATGTCCACAACACGCTAGCGCCCACATTAGATTAGCCCACACACCCCCTTCGCCCCTTCGAAATACTCCACCTTTGCCATGCAGCGCCCGATTCCGAGGAAGGTAAGACTTTGTTTGACGCCCTTGCCCGCCGTAAAACCTATAGATCAGGGTAAGCGTGACGCCATCCTGGGACGCCGCAAAATTTAGGATCAAATAGCTAGGCTACAGAGCAGAACCTGTACTGCAAATCCCTGGATTAACCTGTATTCCCTATAGGTGTGAACTATTGCCATTCGTCAATATGCGAGTACATATTAGGTACAGACAGCATATGTTCCATAATTTAGTGATTCGCAATACTGACAGTTCGGTACCGGTTTGCTTTGTAGTTTATACATTACTACCCCCCCCCCCCCTGCCTGAACCCGAGTTATTTGATCAGGCAAGGAGTATTTCTGCTACCGGCACTTCGCTTGGCCTAGGGAAGTTTATTAATATCCTACCGCGCCTTGCCACGTACTGATAGGTATTGCTGCGAACCACCGCGGCAACAAAATTCTAGAATCAAATTTGTATACCAGATCAGCTAATGTACGGTAGCAATTAACCCCTATTTCTTATCTTACAACAAGAATCTGGTATTTGTGCCGATCACGGGTGTAGTTACTAACACCGTAATTGCCCGGTTGAGTTGTGGATAGGAAGGAGAGAGGTTTGACGTCATTTTGTAAGTATAAAGTTCTACAGAGCGCGACTAGCTTATTTTCGTAGCTAGCGCACGGTATTGTTTCGGTCAGAAAATCACTAAAACCTAGTACAATGGAGTACATCAAAATTGTTTTATTTATAACACATGTACGCATATGTACATATGTACCCATACATATGTACATGTAGAACATATGTACCCTTAGAGCTCTACTAGTTATAGCTTATTTTAGATTACTCTCAGGCAGAATCTATCTGTAATTTACTATTCGTAGTTTGTAAATTTAGGATCTGATATTTAGTTACGGCAAAAGGGGTATTTACTTATTAGACTGTTTTTTCTGCTCACAGTATTGTTACATTAGACACGACCCCCTTTAGACTGATTGAGTACTGGTCAGTATTGTTACGCTAGTCTGTTAATCCACTAGCTCGTATATAAACCATATAAATCACACCGTGGCAAGTTTACGGTATTTAGGTCTGTTAGCGATAGTTAGGATTTGCTGCGCGGGGATTGTTTTCCCCTGAGTTTGGTCTGTCACCATAGACTGTACATCTGCCTCACCGGTTAGAGGACAGGTATCCTTTTGTCTAGTTCGTAGGCATTAGACTCGCTCACGAACCTAGAATAGACACTAGGCTCTGCTCCTCGCCAGTAGTTGTTCGCGTACTTGTAGCTGTTTATTTAGACACCCTGGACTTGGATTTATTACCAGATACTGTACGAGCCCGTGTACATTACTAGATCTTACGGTAAGATACATCGTTACTAGGATCCGGTAAGTGGTATACTACTGGACTTTACAGTAGGAGATATTCTATAGCTTAATATTAGTAGATTTGTAGGCTTTAGGATAGTTCTTACTGTAAAGGATCTCAAAGTATGGAATATTTTATTATTAAATATTCTAGATTAGTTAAAAAGTAAGGTAGACCCTGCCGGAGAATATATAAAATAGTATTCGTTCCTTCTGTAAGGCAACATTTTGTACGTTGCTTCAGTAGGCTTTTAGGGTAGCTAGTAGTTTCGTATTTAATATTTGACTAGCTAATAGTTAGTTTATAGCAATTTGTTTTACACCGTGTGTGTGCGGTGTTACTTTCGGTACTTGAAAAGTTACATAGGGTTTAAAGACCAGGTTGTATCGGTACCTAGGAAGATTTTTCATAGAGTAGAAGTAAAACTCTCACCTTCGACTTTTCAGGACTCAAGGACTCATTTCTGGAACGCTTCGAGGGATTAGACCGCTTTTCGCAAAGTTTGGGAGACACAAAATTCGTCCGCGACGTCGAACGACCCACGTCCGGTTTGTATTTGGGAATTTGCACGACTGGAAGATCAAAGGAGCGTAAGTTTTACGACTCGTGTCATTCAAACTTAAGAGCATAGTAGTACTCAAAATTTGTGGGTTTCACTGTCTAATTAGTAGTGTTGTTGGTACTTATTTCCCGTTAGACGTTGCTGTTTTGCCTATTAGTTGTACTTGTTGATCTACATTTTGGTAACGTATACCGTTATCTCACTTATTCGTACAAATTTAGCCGGTGGGCTAGATTATTACATATTTTATTATATACTTTGATTTTATTTGTACCGGTTAGGGTATATATATATAGTATATATATATACCAAGGTAAGTTTGACATTTTGACATTTTGACATTTCGACATTCTGATACTTTGACATTTTATTACCCGTACTTGACGTATATAATAAGACATGAGTGACACACCACATTCGACTCGATACCCACCTACCGACTATGACTCGTGCGACCCGGACAGATCGACAGTAGACGAACCGAGAAGGAGAACCCGAGATTCCACCGATGTCACACCGCGTGCGTCGCCGGTGCCCCGAACGGAAACACCGGAAGTGGCAAATCGTGGCGACGGCAGAATCGAAGATTTCCTTACCGTCCCGCAGACCAGGTCGCGGGAACCAGACATGGTAAGCTTGGCGGGAAGCCAAGAAAATGTTATTAGGAGTATAGGAGGACACATGGCCCAGATAACTCGAAACTTCGGAGAAGGTTTTCGCGTTTTACGCGAGCTAACTGCCCTGATGTCGAGATACGAGTTCTACACCTTACAGGTAAGGATAGAAAGTAGGGTACATTTTTCCGTAGATAAACTTAAAGGTTTACACGAACTTGCAGAGTTGCGTGGCGACAACTTTACTCAGGTAAAGATAATAGATAAGTTGGTAAGTGCGAGGGAAAGCCTCATCCAGTTTAAGTCAGTAATAAGATTGGCTCAACAGGAGCAGTTCGACCAACTGCTAGGTGAGTCAGTTTTGGACGTGTTGTTGCAACCCGAAGAGGAAGAAGAACTCTATCGCCTGGACGGGAGGTTGGAGACGCTCACCAATTTTCTTCGTAGAAACGGCGTACCGATCGAAGAACCGGAAGTCGAACTGCAAGGGACGACGGAAGTTCTAACGATGGAAGGCTCGTGAGCCTACCAAATTCCACCACTGGATAGATCGTTCGTTAGTGTACGGAGCGACGTTGGCAACATTAGTAGGACATCGTCTGTAATTACTCGACAACAACAGGAGGTCGCACGCCGACAACAAGTCGCCGAGGAAGAAGCGCAATGGCAGATGGCACAGATCACCATCGAAGGAGAAAGACAGGGCAGAGAGGATGTAGCAAAACTTGCGAAACTCCAAGCTCAAGCTGAGTTCGAAGCATCTGAGATGTGGAGATTAGAGGAGGACTTAGCGCGAGAAGCGGCCGCAGCGGCAGCAGCCGATGAGTTAGCACGACAGGCGGCAGCTGACGAGTTAGCATGGAAGAAAGCAGCATCCGACGCTCATGCCAAGTTGGAAGCGAGACAAATAAACGCTCGTTTAGCTATACAGGAAGCGGAGTTAGCGGCACAACAACAGGTAGCAGATCAACACGAAAGGGAGATGCAACTCCAGTTCGAACTAAATCGCAGATCGCGCGAGGCAGCGAATGCGCAAGAGGACCTCGAACTCGACGCGAGAGGTAGATATATAAGATCTCGAGCTGGACATGACTTGTCTGCCCTGGATCGCATGGAGACACGATATCGCGGGATTCAGAAGCAAATCGAGGAAGGAAGTGTGGGAGCGATAGATGGAGGAGAGGAGTTCGTCGAGGATTACTGTAAACGTTTTCCACAAGTGATTCCTATGCTCAAACCTACAACTCCAATAAAACCGGTTTTTGTTACGAAACCTAAAGAAATATCACCTGTGCGCTCAACGCAAGGTAACAGGTTTGTTGTGACGGAAATACCGCAACCTAGGGCAACTTCATCGCCAATCCTAAAAGGTAAAGTAAATCGTCCACCTACAGTAAGTCGTAGTCTACTTGTAGGGAGAGAGGAATCTGTATTTATGACAATTAAGCAGGTAAGTAAGCCGTTAGCAGTTAAACCTGTGATGTGCTGCGCGAACCCAGTCATTTACAGACCGACTACGAAACCCGACTATTTTATTCGACCGTTGACACAATGTTCGACGAGACCTATGACTTCGTGGAAGGCTTGTGAGCCTACCAAACAATGAAGGACAACGGATGTGGGTAGTACCCACAGGATCGAACCAAGTTTAATGAGACCTACGACTTCGTGGAAGGCTTGCGAGCCTACCGAACGACGGAGAGCCATAGATCCCAGACCACAACGAACACGACGAAGAATAATACGCTGTACGCGAACCCGCCAACCACCTTATCCGGATGACAGCGACTCATCCAGTGACTCGGAGTCGACGGAATGGGAAATATTCCGTACTGGAGTGGCAGTGGCAGCTGATTACAAACGGGAGGAGAGATCGACCAACCAATACATCGGCAATCCTCCATGAGCAACACCTTTGCAGAAACCCACATTGCAACCAGCGGAAGCGATCTGCACCAACAGACTCACCGAAATAATGCTACCTGTAACGGACCGACTAGCTCAACTCGAAGAGTGACTCGAAGCGCAACCGTCGGATCGATCGCGAACCAGCGTGGAGTTGGAACAACCTAGACAACATCAACCACCAAGGAGAGAACAGGAGACTAGACAGACTCCGAACCATCGAGAAGAAGATCCCGTTAATATTTCTTACCGACGGACGACGCGCAGAAGGGAACGACTGGACGATGCAACTGAACAGGGACGCGGACAGTTGGATTTAGTTAGCGAGATTGCGAAGATTGCGGCTAGACATGGATTACCGCCGAAGTTCTCTGGCAACGCAAAGCACTGGCATACGCTGGTAGACTATGTAGAGTCCCAGATCGAAAAGTGTGCCTTCACCTCGACGGAGAAGTTTAACTACTTGCTCCAGGTTCTGTCTGGTAGCCGAAACGATTAGCGGAGACCTTTATTGGTGTTCCAGATGCCTTTGAGTTGGTGTACGACCGCTTGTATTCGATTTACGGTGGCAACGTAGCTATGGCTAAATCTATTATCGAAGACCTCTGTAGAGGAGGAAGCATTTCGAAACCGATCGATCTTCTACGACTCGCGGATGAAATAAAGAACACTATAGGGACTTTACGGTCCATTGGACAACTCGAGTATGCCAATGCACCGACAGTTCTCATTAGGATAATCGGTCGACTCCATCATCGATTACGACGAGAATGGCGACGTAATGAGTATCAGCATGAAGAGGCCGGTGGGCTATTAAAACTTACCGACGTCTACCAACTGATTTCGCGGGAGGCCGTAGTTGAGACTCAATCAAACTACACTGACCACCATATAGCAGCAGAAGGAATAGCTATTGCTGTGCCGACTCGGACCAAACCATTTCCGACGAACGCGAAGGCTGTGACTTATGCCACCCCAACAGAAACTTCTAAAGTTCTGACGCCTATCGGCACCAAGCAGCCACGAAAACAGTTGCCGGCAGAATTTGTGGGATGCTCATATTGCGAAAGGAACGGCAGAAACCACAGAAGACATAAACTACGTGGATGTCGCGCTTTTAAAGAGTTGGGAGTTGAAGAAAGGAGACTTCAAATTCGATCTTTGGATTCTTGTTGGAGATGTACCAAGCCTGGACACGTCCGGAAGGATTGCCCGAGCGACGATATATGTCCTCTATGTGGACGTAACCACGACGCGTTACTTCACACAAATAGTCATACTCCGACCAAACGCTTTCGACGAGAGCATCCAGATAAGGCGGCTAGATGCGACGCACTTTATAAAGAGCATGCGCCACGCGAGATTCGCACGTTCTATACAGATTGTATGGATCAATCAAGATCATCGGATGAGGACGAGGAGGAAGACGACACCTTTTATGTGCATGTGGGGGAGGAACAACCATCGATAACACTCCTCACAAAGAACCAATTGAAAGGGTTTAGCGTGATTCCTTGAAAGATTACCGGAACCCGAGGGAGCAAGTGTATATACGCTATCTTAGACTCTGCGTCATCGCATAGTACGTCGACGAACAAGTAGCAGACATAGTTACGGACATGAGTAAAGGTAAGACTGCTCAGTATACTGTAAGCAGCATGCATGGTAAGAGAGCGATCCCAGTGACGAGAGTAAAATTAACCTTAGACACTCTTCTTTCCAAAGCGGAACACAACAAGGAGGAGCGCTCATTACTTCCGGTAAGAAATTTGACCTTTGCAGCTACGAAGGACTTTAGTAAGTTGCTCAGCCCTGTGCCAGAGCAATCACCGGAAGATCGTAAGTATTTCCGACATCTTGGAATACCGGAATGTCCTGTTAACTATCGTTCAATCGCGATGTTGATTGGGACAGACCAGTTTAACTTACATCAGGTATGGGAGACACACCCATCTGTTATTACAGCGGGCAACCCATACGCATGTAGAACTCCCATAGGTTGGTATACTAGAGCACCAGTGCGTTCACTAGAGGTAAGTGACCAGGAGGACGACGTTTTGAGTACGTGTAGTTTATTGACTACCACGATAGATAATTCTCCTACACACTCCTGTGGTCCAATTGTACAGACTGCACTACGACAGACTTGCGTCGCTAATGCTGACGTAACCGATACTGACGTAACTGATCTGGACACAACCACATGGACCTCTGACTTACAACTACTTGCAGTAAACTAGGTTGTATTGACTACTGAAGACCAAAGGGTTGTTGCTGTGGATGACTCGATGAACGAGGGTTTTGGAAGGCTTGCTAGCCTACCGAAAAATCCGAAGGTCATTGACCCCACCCACCAGGCTTCGACACCGGTCATTGATCTTGGAAGGCTTGCGAGCCTACCGACAGATCAGAAGGTTGTCAAACCGCCTCACAACTTTTCGATGCGGACTAGTGACACCGGAAGGCTTGCGAGCCTACCAGACACATTGATACTAGCCACCGCAGTGGACGAAGACGTGGATGAGGACCATGGCGCAGTGCAAGCAGCGCTTGACCGACTGCTGACTGAACGGACCATTAAATTGTTAGAACAGGACTCAGCAAACCCGGTAGTTACGAGACCGCTATGTCAGAACAGGAAAAATGGTCATTAAATATTATGAGAGATACCATTCGCCAGACTGTGAATGGCCACTACAAAGTAGGCATGTTTTGGGGCAATGGACAACCTAAGCTCGTTAACAACTACCCGCTTGCTTTGAGGCTACTCAAATCAATAAGGCAGCGATTGTTGCGTGATGACACGGCCCATATGCAATACTATGCGCAACTTCAGACGTATCTCCAAAAGGGATACGCCATTAGGATGTTAAATCCCGAGGTAACCACAGATCAGACATATTACCTGCCACATCATTTTGTTCGACACCCGGACAAACCTGGCAAGGTGCGTGTAGTCAACGACTGCGCTGCGCTTTACCAAGGGATGTCTATGAACAGCGAACTGATGGATGGGCCGAATATGAATAATTACCTCATGGGAGTCCTAATGCATTTTAGACAATGCAAAGTGGCTTTCACATGTGACGTAGAGGCCATGTTTCACCAGGTTAAGGCTTTGGAGCGGGACAGGGACAGTTTGAGGTTTCTTTGGTATCCGGATGGAAATTTAGAACTTCCGCCAGAAACTTACCAAATGCAGGTAAGAGTTTTAGGAGCCAGGGACAGCCCCAACTGCACCATGTATGCCTTAAAGCAGACTGCATTGGACAGACAAGACCAATTTGACGCAGAAGTAGTTCGGACAGTGGAACGAGACTTCTACGTGGATGACGGCCTCAAGAGTTGTGACACTCTGGAGCGCGCTATGACCGTAGCACACCAACTCCAAGATTGTCTCGCTGAGGATGGATTCCGCCTCACGAAGTTTGTTTCCAACAAACCCGAATTAGTGAACTCATTCGACCCGACGGATCGCAGTGGAGGTGATTTTGACTTAGACCTAGAACCTCTACCTACGACCAAGGTATTAGGACTTAGTTGGGACCCGAACACCGACAACTTTAGGGTATGTGTAAGGTCCAACGGACAGACTAGACCTCTCACTAAGAGGACTTGCTTATCGACCATGAGTCGATTGTATGACCCATTGTGTTTCATTAGTACAGTGATCCTACATGCCAGGATCATACTCCGCAGCATTTGGCAAGCCGGACTGGAATGGGACGATCCCATTCCAGAAAAGTTAGCTGAGCAATGGAGGGACTGGGAAGCCCAACTGACGTTCTTACAAGACTATACCATACCAAGGGTATACTTTCCTTTGCAGACCACCTTTCCTGCCAATTGAGAGCTTCACAGCTTCAGTGACGCTAACATCGGACAGCTACGAAGTGTCTCTCGTTACTTCAAGGGCTAGAACAATGCCGTTGAAGTATATGACTGTACCTCGTGGAGAGCTGCAAACCAGGACGATATCCTCCGATATTGTCAGTCTAGTTCAACGCGAGCTGGAGGCTAACTTGAAGGTCACATATTGGACAGATGCGACGTTGGTACTTTGGTACATAAACAACGAAACATTCAAGTTCAAGACTTTCGTAGCCAACAGATGGGCTGAAATATTAGACCGGTCGGTCAAACAAGATTGGCGTCACTGTCCAGGGAAGCTGAACCCAGCTGACATCGCGTCACGGGGGATGCTACCGATTGACTTTTGTAAACCGGACAATAAATCCTTTTGGTTTAGAGGACCCGATTTCCTACAACGACCATCAGACGAATGGCCACCGTTTTTCGACGCGACAACTAATACCATAACGGAGGGTGCCGAGATAAAAATCGACACAGTTGTCAAATCTAAAGCGAAAGCCAACGCCAAGGTCAAGAGGAAACAAGGACGGACGAAATCTGATGACCTGGACGTTAGACCTGACATTACGCCAGATGTCTCACCAGACTCTCGACCAGACGTTCGTACGAATCTTTCACCGGATGTTCTGCGGGAGATTTCACCAGACGTTTCGCTGGATTGTTCACCAGATGACTCGCCAGATTATTCACCAGAAGCGACACCAGATTGTTCTCCAGAATATTCGCCAGATTGTTTTATAGAACACTCGACATATTGTCTACCAGACATCTCACCAGACTTTCCACCAAACATCTCGACAGACTGTCCACTAGACATTAGACCAGACTTTCTGACAGAAGCTACACCAGACTTTCTTTGGGACCGACGACAGGACAATTAGCCGGAAGTTCCGTTCTATGTCTCACCAGACATCTCACCAGACTGTTCACCGGATGCCTCATCAGACTGTCTACTAGACTTTCCATTAGACAAACAATTGGAAGGTAACGACGTGTACTCTAAGGACGCAATGAATCCATTGGAGCGGACTAGTACACACCCATTAGCGATTGACAACTTACCAAATTTGACTTCTTTGGACGAAGGTGTGGCCACAGCGATCACACTCCGCTCAAGGAAAATACTTGACTTACCGTCTACAGGTAAACGTGTGACTAAGGTTAGGAAGCTTACAAGCTCACAGGAACACACTTGTACTGTAGAGTTGAAACCGTTACTGCCAGTCAATTCACTGGGTGTGGATGGTAAAGGTAAGACTGTGGAGATTGAATCACTTGGGGACTTAGACAAACCTATTGCACAAAGGGAGACACCTACCGGAAGGCCCGTGGGCCTACCAAGTCCGAACAAGTATCCACATTTTGACTATACCTTACCTGATGACGTCACTAACACTTACGTTGACAGGATAGTAAACCTAACTAGATCATGGACTGACGCGTGCCGCAAGTTAGCATGGCTCAAACGTTTGAGACTATATGCCAGAGGCAAATGCGACTTTCCTAGGAGACTTACCTTAGAGGAAGTTGGTCTTTGTGAAGTTGATATTATTCGTCATTATCAATTGCGATATTTTGCACGAGAGTTCACAGCGATCAATCAGGGTAAACAGATCAAGTCTTCACCGATTTTGAGTTAGAGTCCGATTATCTATAGGGGCTTACTTTGTCACAAGTCCAGACTCCAAAACATTGACTTTGCACTTGACTTCATCATACCGCAACACCACGAGTTACTGCGCGCTATGATACTGGATGCACATGTATGACTCAAACACGTAGGTAGACATCACTGTTTATCACACTTATGCTCGAGGTTCGTACTGATTAGGCCTAGCAAGGCACTGAGTTCGGTAACACGGAACTGTATAATTTGTAAGAAGGTGCACGCGAGGATAGGACACCAAGAAATGAGTGAACTACCATTAGCAAGATTACAGGCTTTTAGACCCCCTTTCACTGAGTCAGGGATAGACTGTTTTGGACCCATAATCGCGAAATGCGGAAGGGTACAGGTAAAACGTTGGGGATTGATCTTCACTTGCATGGCCATCAGAGCTGTCCATATTGAGCGTGTGACAGACTTGACCACCAACGCCTTTATCCTAGCCTTACATCGATTTATCGCTAGACGTGGATTGGTGAAATCCATTTATTGCGACCAAGGGACTAACTTTGTGGGTGCACGGAATGAAATTACCAGAGCTTTAAAGAAGTTGGACCAAAACCTACGTCCTCACCGTATTGTTTGGAGCTTTAACACTTCCAACAGTCCATGGAGAGGCGGCGTTTGGGAAAGGCTGATTGGGTCAATAAAAATGGCTATGGCGAAAGTAATACCGACGCAACACATATTAACAGACGACCAACTGACGACGTTGTTAATAGAAATCGAAGCGGTATTGAATACTAGACCGATCGCTTTGATCCCAGACAATAATGACTCACAGTTTGCCTTGACACCAGCACACCTGCTTATGCAGGCGCCGACGACATTGTTGCCCACTTTGGTACCTGTCGATAGCTATGGATACGGCAACAAAGCTTGGAAAATCACTCAGTTGCTAGCCAACAAATTCTGGGAAATATGGCAGAAGCACTATTTGCCCTCTATTTCTACCAGAACCTCTTGGTATCTTAATACCCGATGTTTGAGACGAGGTGACCATGTTTTATTGGCTGAAACCAATCTGAAGAGACGGTTTTGGCTGACTGGAGTCATTTTGACCACGCACCCTACATCTGGTGTAGTAAGGACAGTTACTGTGCGGACTATTGACGGACGTACCGTAGATAGGCCTGTACAACGTCTCGTGCTCCTTGAGGAGTCTAGAAACGAGACAGGAGACTACAAATCTCCACCCAATCTTAGTAAATAGAGATGTGGGACCCTTGATGGCCGCCACATAGACTTACCATATTTTAGTAATTTAGTATTTTGTATTACTGTATGTGCATTTGTATTCCTCTTCACTGTAGATAGAGACAGCGGTGGAATTCCATTGTCTTTATATGTGAACATGGAGGGTAGTACCCTTATGTATCACATAGGAGCGGGATTGTGTGTACAGTATGAATGGAATTCCACTTGGAACACACAAGTGAGACAATTTTTCAAAAATTATTAGACAAATCCATTTGGTTGGATTTAAATTTAAGAAAAATGATTCTCCAGTGAATGCGAATTCTAGAATACAGCTAGATAAAAATTAAAATTGGGGAGGACAAGAGCGGTAGGCTTCCGAGCCTTCCGATAAATTTTTTTGGAAAAGAAAATCGGCCTTGTTCTACGTAGTCGTGTCTCCTATTATTTAGACCAAATTAATTCTTGACTGCACTATTTTCTTTGGGAAGTAGTTTAGGAAATTAAAAGGTGAGTATTTTAGACTCACGGTTAGTTTACCCGGAATTCGTTTTTTATCGGCACATTTTTTGGATTAGGAGCCAGTGAAACCCGAAGTCATTAGGCAAATGGGTAGGGGTTTTAGAGCAAAGTTGAGCCAAAAGCCGACAAACTCTAAGTCTCCTCACATCTAACCTCTATTTTGGGCTTCATCTAGTAGAAACGTAACGATATGTAACCATATATATGCGTATATGATGGCGGAGAAGATTTATAAGGAGTTACATCAGGGGTTTACACAGGAACAAGAGCACCAGGCACCGTTTAATCATTATGGAGCCAAAAACTTTAACGTGTTTGGAGTGGAAAGTATGGCTAGGAGTACAGCCAAGCTCACTAAATCCAAGGCGGACCCGAATGTTATGAGACAGCGATTGGACGCTTATAACAAAAGAGCGGAGGAGTTACGCGCGGAATTCAATGCGTTAAACCCCTATGATGCGTTATGCGACGCCAGTGACATTTGCGAGGATCCAGACACGGAGATACGCCGATTATATCAACGCTGCAATATTTGACGGCGAGCGAATCCTTGCCTGCAGCCAGGGATGAATTCGATGGAATGCATCTTTATAGACGCGCTTGAGGAGCGGATCCAGAGACAAAGGACGCGTTCTCCATTTATAAACTGTTTTACAAATGTGGAGCATGTATGCGCGAGCAAGACAACGCGATTCCTATGCGCTTGAACTCGGAGAACCCCAAGCTGATATTAGCACGATGTTCATACCACCAAAGTCTGCGTTACCAAGAAGGCGGCTACCCTTTGATGAATCCGTAACATTCGTTTAAAATGAGTGGACCAAACGTGGGCGAAATTGTTATTTACGAACCCAAATTAGTCGAACCAGACCTCTATAGTATGATAGTGGACGAGTCTAATAAGTCGACACAAGAGAAACGGGAAGCTTTGAGCCTCTACAGGGCGTACAAGGCGTACGAGAAAGGCGAGATCGAGGAGTTCGGCGGAAGGCTCGCGAGCCTACCATTTTACTGGATATCCCACGATCAAACCGAACCTAAGGAGATGATACCCAAACTCTTCGATAGTATCACCTTTGCTCAGCGTTTGTCGCAGAGACTACAGATATCCTACTAAAGCGGTAGTACCAGTCGCGAGACCAACCAGCTTTCCTATTAGCATACCAACCCGAGAGGAGACAACTAACGAGATTCCTATAGTTGAACACCCGAAGATCATTTCGAACCTGGATTTCCTCCCATCAGTTACCTTTGGTGATGTGTTAGAGGCAGCGGAGTTGCGTAGAACGATAGTTCAGAAAATCGTACGCAACATGCCTCCACATATTACGGACTTTAAGGAAGTGGATCGCGCGGGGACGGATATCGCACCTTGTAACTTGCGAGGATATTTAGCGAAAACGATTCGATTATGGATCGGAGTTGGCACGTTTGAAACCGACACCGATATTGCGACCAATTGGACCGGAAAACCTATTAGTTTCGACGATGAAAAGTCCATAGGGAGAATTTGGAACCCTACCTACGATTTACTCGACGATTGGGATGCAACCAGCCGATCTCTGCAGGAGAATGGTTATATGTTTTACGATAATGAAGGAGGAAGCCATCAGCAAAGCCTCACTTCAAAGACCAAACAAATTCGAGCACCCGATGGCGTGTTACATGTCTTCAGCCAACAGAGGAGCGATAGATAGATGCCTATGCCAGAAGGAACGATGCAAAGACACGCGATGATAAAACGGATAGTTAAATCCATGGACCTGGCTTGTAGCATAGAAGCTGGGATGTTGCCAAAGGCCGTGCGAGACGTTGTACTTGATAAGAGTATCGTCAAGATCGGATCCGGTGTACGAGATGACCTCATTAGCGATTTCGTGGGAATGCCCGAGGAGGAGGATCGATTGCCTACGCCATACGTGGATACTAGACCATTGTTGCTTTGGGCTATTGAACAAGGATATTTTAGGGAGTATAACACGCTAAAAACTGGAATGGGTTATATCTCATACCTAATGTTTAGTTGGGAATATAAAGAGAGTAAGAGGAGCAAATACACAGACGTATACGGTGAGGGAGATACCCCCGGCGTAAACGAGTTCGAGTCACAGTTGAAGTGGAGAGGTTGCGTGTACTGGGCGATTACCTCACCTCCACGAATAATCTTGCAATACTATTTGGCGATAGAATCTTCGGTGAACGTTTGCTTCATCGCCGATGTAGTGTCTAGAATCCTAAAGCGACATCCGTTATGTCTCGGTGAAGGACATACCATTTACGATGGAGGAAGGACGCATACTGATGTATTCTGCCGATTTCTCCAACCCTTTTATAACACCAATGCGCACTGCGAAGTTTTCACGCGAGCGGGACTTAGCGTTTTCAGGAACGTTTATCTCACTCACGCGGGAAGCTTAGTCGACAGACCGTCGATGTTGATGTTAGTACCCCACGACGGGGAACGCCACGCGGAATTCAAAGGCCCAGTAGGATCCTGGAAGGCTCGCGAGCCTACCGCCCATCATGACGATGTGGATCTGACCGAGTTCGCGATAATAGACGAACCGTTGCGGCAACTCATAGAGATAGAAGAGAATCTTCCGAGGAAGACGCGAACTGAGATACGTGAGTTAGAGAAAAGCGATGCCATGGTTTGTGTACAACCTACGGAGATGAACATACCGACTGACCCGGATGATGAGAATTATCACGTGGACGGTAGCGCTCGCCCCATCAGAGACCTCAACTATGAGTGAGTTTGGTATCCTGCCAATACCATTTGTGGCAGATGCGGGGCAACTGGCCACCACGCAAAGAAATGTGGAGCGAAACATATATCTCTACCGGACTTAGTGTGCAACTGGTGTGGGGATCAACGTTCACACACTTTCTACACTTGTTGGCGTTTCGTGGCGCAGTGCACGTATTGCAATATTAAAGGTCATAGGGCATCAGAGTGCCAACTTAGGGACGTTCCCTATGAGCATATGTCAGTTAAAATCGTTAGACAGCTATTCGACCATTGGGAGAATCTAGCAGACGAGCATGTGTCGACACAGCGACGCCGTTTCCCCATGAGAGCGCATTTGGGATTTTGGGCCGTAAACCCTCCCATATTGTCGAAAGAAGGATACATGTCAGCTATGCCTCAATATGATGAACTCTTGGAGGTGCTAGATATATTGCGTTGGATAGCGGATTCAAGGTTGTTCGGGACTACTTTCTACAGGTACACCCTGACAATAAGAACACATGGAACTTTCAGACTGTGGTGAATAAGATTACCGCCGGGGAATTCGACAAATTGCGAGACGAAAAGCGGAATCGAGGAGCCTGGCATTTGATAGCTTGGGCATACCGGAGCGCATTTTATCACAAACGCGTAACATCGTGTATTCTAGATGAGGCGGACGTTTTGCGTGAGACTGGCTTCAGAGCCACACCGTTGGCCGAAAGGACACGACACCCACAGGAAGATCCGCAACTTCGTATACTCAGAGCCCAGAAAGCCGGACAGGAAATGAAGAAAGTAGTAAATGTCGCCGAGAGGACGACATCGAAGTCGCAAATCCGGATGACTCGGGGCACGGTTTCCCTTCCTAGAGAACCACGCGGAGGGACAGGATATGCTTTACCAGAACCTATTAGAATTCAGACGACGTCAGAGAGCGAGGTGTCAACGGACGGAACGGTCCCACCCCTTAGACTTCCTCCTAGCATTGTAGAGACTCGATCCGATGCTACGAAGCGAACGATTGGAATCAGACGAGGATTTAGAGGACTGAGTGCACGACGGATGTGTGAAACTCCCGTCGTCCCCTTTCCTAGCGTTTTAGAACCACCGACAGCTCGACGCCGAAGTCCGAGTCCAGTTCGATCCCGACCACCACCCAATCGTATTAGAGGGCGTGGACGAGCCCGTTCGACCAAGGATTAGGAGAGCGAGATGAAGGAAGGAAGGCTTGCGAGCCTACCGATTTGTATATCATATTGGATATTATATTTGGATATTTATATTTGGATATTATATTTGGATATTTATGTTTGGATATTATATTGGACATTGCGTTTGGATGTTGGGTTTGGAGGAGCGAGGTAGAGAAGGAAGGCTTGCGAGCCTACCGTTAGCAATCAGTGCTCAGGAGAAGATATCCAGACCAGCAGGACGAACTTTTGAGCTCGTCAGGAGGACACTTTAAGACTTATTTGGAAGTTATTAGCATATTATGTTTGTTTATATTTGAACTGATTTAATTTGGAAAGTTTATTATGTATATTTGTAATATATGAAAGATTATTGAAAGCCTTAAAATTATTTGTTTTGATTTGTTCTAATTTGTATAATTTGTTTACCTTGATAACCGAAAGTCCTCTTTTTTTTGTATTTTATGCACTGAAGTTAATTGGTAAATTTGTATTTTGTATGTATGATAGAATGTATTTACGCTGTACCTGCAATAATAAGTATGCAATAATTAGGTAGTGATTATTTTATATTTTAGGCCCCACCATTAGACCTAAGAGATATTTTGTAAATAGTTTATATTTCGATTGGTGAAAACAGTCTTACTTACTGTTTCCATGGAGCGGTGATGGATTATTTCACTATAAGGCAGCATTTGTAGTTTGACTCAAAAACTTTCTAAAATCCGACGCATTTTGATTAAATTACAGTAATGTAATATGCCTATTCATATTGGTACACATAAACACATAGTTAACTCGATTGGCGCAGTGGTCAGATGGTTAAGGCATTGGTTACATTACAACTAGGTTACGAGTTCGAATCCCGGTCGGGAAATTTGCATTTTTGGGCAATTTATTTTCACTTTGATCTAATTAGATAAGCCAATGAGGTGCGTACAACGTATGGAACGATGAGTTGGGCCAATCATAGGGCATAGAATATCTTATTGCTCCAATGTGAGGCCATGGAATACTCTGGAATGTTCTAGTGGATTCTATGTCCCAGATTTGCTATATAAGGGCTGGTTTGCCTTCGGTTATCACTCACTTATGCCTAATCGTATACATTGTTATTTCTAACAATATTTGCTTTATCACCATTCTTTAGTTACATTTGTTAGTTTCTTGTTGAAACTTATGTAAATTTGGTTGATAAACTCTTTTGTAAATTACTCTAAATATACTGTAAACTTTGAACATGTATATTTCCCTTTGTCCACCATTGGGACAGCCAAGCATTGGTAGGATGGCTGCCTAGACCGTTAAGCCGTCAGCAACGCAGGGAAGATGTCCACAACACACTAGCGCCCACATTAGATTAGCCCACGCACCCCCTTCGCCCCTTCGAAAAACTCCACCTTTGCCATGCAGCGCCCGATTCCGAGGAAGGTAAGACTTTGTTTGACGCCCTTGCCCGCCGTAAGACCTATAGATCAGGGTAAGCGTGACGCCGTCCTGGGACGCCGCAAAATTTAGGATCAAATAGCTAGGCTACAGAGCAGAACCTGTACTGCAAATCCCTGGATTAACCTGTATTCCCTATAGGTGTGAACTATTGCCATTGGTCAGTATGCGAGTACATATTAGGTACAGACAGCATATGTTACATAATTTAGTGATTCGCAATACTGACAGTTCGGTACCGGTTTGCTTTGTAGTTTATACATTACTACCCCCCCCCCCCCCCCCCCCCCTGCCTGAACCCGAGTTATTTGATCAGGAAAGGAGTATTTCTGCTACCGGCACTTCGCTTGGCCTAGGGAGGTTTATTAATATCCTACCGCGCCTTGCCACGTACTGATAGGTTTTGCTGCTAACCACCGCGGCAACAAAATTCTAGAATCAAATTTGTTTACCAGATCAGCTAACGTACGGTAGCAATTAACCCCTATTTCTTATCTTACAACCAGAATCTGGTATTTGTGCCGATCACGGGTGTAGTTACTAACGCCGTAATTGCCCGGTTGAGTTGTGGATAGGAAGGAGAGAGCTTTGACGTCATTTAGTAAGTATAAAGTTCTACAGAGCGCGACTAGCTTATTTTCGTAGCTAGCGCACGGTATTGTTTCGGTCAGAAAATCACTAAAACCTAGTATAATGGAGTACATCAAAATTGTTTTATTTGTAACACACTCACACACACACGCCCTAGAACATGTACCCTTAGAGCTCTACTAGTTATAGCTTATTTTAGATTACTCTCAGGCAGAATCTATCTGTAATTTACTATTCGTAGTTTGTAAATTTAGGATCTGATATTTAGTTACGGCAAAAGGAGTATTTACTTATTAGACTGTTTTTTCTGCTCACAGTATTGTTACATTAGGCACGACCCCCTTTAGACTGATTGAGTACTGGTCAGTATTGTTACGCTAGTCTGTTAATCCACTAGCTCGTATATAAACCATATAAATCACACCGCGGCAAGTGTACGGTATTTAGGTCTGTTAGCGATAGTTAGGATTTGCTGCGCGGGGATTGTTTTCCCGTGAGTTTGGTCTGTCACCATAGACTGTACATCTGCCTCACCGGTTAGAGGACATGTATCCTTTTGTCTAGTTCGTAGGCATTAGATTCGCTCACGAACCTAGAATAGACACTAGGCTCTGCTCCTCGCCAGTAGTTGTTCGCGTACTTGTATCTGTTTATTTAGACACCCTGGACTTGGATTTATTACCAGATACTGTACGAGCCCGTGTACATTACTAGATCTTACGGTAGGATACATCGTTACTAGGATCCGGTAAGCGGTATACTACTGGACTTTACAGTAGAAGATATTCTATAGCTTAATATTAGTAGATTTGTAGGCTTTAGGATAGTTCTTACCGTAAAGGATCTCAAAATATTATATTTTTGTTAGTGGTAGCTAAGTTGCATTTTTTATTATGTGGGGCGAGCCACAAAATCAGCTAGCCTCACGCCTTGCAGTTTAGACAATTGTTTATGTTTAGTTTACTTACTGCTGACTGACATAGTTCTTTGTAATAGTCTTGGCTAGGATTTTTCCCCCGGGCTCCTTCCAGCCAGCTTGCTGGATTTCTAGTACATACCATAGTAATGCCAATTATTTGTCAATTACCCCGAATACAGTGAATAATCAATCATTTTCGTGAGTTCAATGATCCTGGGACGGGCACGTCCAGTATCAATTACTCATCATAACTCATACAATAACAGATATTTGGCATTGGTTACGGTATTTCTTTGCAACAAACATTATTATTAGCTTAAACTTTAGTTTAGCGTCTTGTTTTCATATACTCTCCCTCTCTCACTAGCCATAGCATCATTATATTAGGAATCCGTAAACATATATTATTTATAAACAGACGGGTGTTCGCCCAATCAGTTAACAATTGAATTTAATGATTTACATTGAAATGATAAGAAATATAATTAAATCGAATGGGGAAACTTAAAGGAAACTGGAAGATCATTGGTTACAATCACGTGTGTCAATCTCTCTTCTTATATCGCCCACTAAATTATTCCTCCTACAGTATAAACATAATTTACTACACAAGCAATGACTCATAACTTACGACTCACAGTGCCAAATTATTCATTGAGAATCCCAAATTATTTACCTAACCTCGTAAGTATTGCTGTTATGTTAAGTAACACCAGTCAATAGAGCGGGTATATATTATTTACTGTATGCAATAATTGCAATATTTAACGAATTTGATTTTTATTAAAAATACTCTACGCATTACGACTTATACTGTATACAATGTTTTACAGTAGAAATATAGAAATACAGTAGAAAAGTTACGAATTAACTTGAAATGCACGTCAAATTCACAGCAAATTAATACACATGAGATGTGAATTATTTTCAAAGATTAAAATCAAAGTCCAATTTTTGGCAGAGTGCGATTCTGAGCTAACCAAGGTGGGACGGATTATTGATTTTCGAGCCCCGGACAGTGCAAACCTTCGCGCCTCATCCCGACCCCCTCCCCCCCCCCCCCCCCCCCCCCCATAGCAACCACGCAAAAAATTATGGAAAAAAGTGATTATTATTGATAATAAATAATTTTAATACGCAATTCCATATACATTAGTTGCTTTATCCTATGCGCTAGGCCTACCTACCCTGTGTATACCGCTTCTGCTATTCAGCAACCCAGCTATACATATACTGTAAATGTATAAAAATATAGAACACATATCCCATTTTACCTTTTAAATTTAAATTGGTTTTTGTCTTGTTACATTCTTTTTATCTGATTCTTTATTAATAATCGCCATGTAGGCAGTACTTATTTTCCTATTTATTTTCTGTATAAATTATCTATTTCTGCTCACAAGTTTGAGTTTCGGCTAAATACAAGTTTGAACGTTATGATTGTATAATTTTGATCGTACCTATTTTTAAGTTTGTTTTTTGGTTATTGTTATTTTATTTTAAATGGGAGTTTACCGGTATTACTTAACCGTCGGGTAAAATAAAGTCACTTATTCCTATTATTATATAGTTGGTTTTAAGTACCTAAAGCGGGACATATCATACACGTGTGGCGTACGTAGAAACATACTGAATAAAAAACAATACAATATTAATTATCGCCATCCAGCGGTTGGAGGCACAAACTATTGTTTGCTGTAATATTCACATACAGTTCGCTAGGCGGTGTGCCTTATATTTTATACCGCACTCATAATAATTCGTATTGCAGCTGGTTTACTACTGGCTGTAACAGGAATGCGTTGAGTATGGCTGCATCCTCCTATAATTGTGAATTGTTGCGGTATACTGACCACAGCTACTATAATTTAATTGCACACTTACTTGTTTCGCCATGTGAACGAATACAGTGTGTACCAACTAAGTAGTTTATAAAACTGTATATTATTATTCTCTGTTACAAAATGTAAACTAGTATCACCATTAGAACTATAAGCATACAGGCATAGGTGACGATAACCTAAATGTGCACTTCATGTTGTCTGTCCTACAGATGTAGGCTGTATTGCTTATTTGGGTGATCCAAATTATTTGTTATTGTTTGTTACATTAATTTTTAATAACTTTTAACATCTAAGGCTTTGCTATTAATCTGAAATCTGACATCATGTATGTACTAACATGTGACATCCTTGCTTTTTAGGACCTGTTATGCCCACTTTATTCCAGAAAGAAAAACTGGCGTTATCTAAATAAAAAGATTATAGAACCAAAGAATAAAGAACGTCGCCAAAAAAACGTCCCAAAAACCTGTCAGCAAATTCCCAAGCAAAACGGTACCTAACGCTACTAATGTACGTTTCTCTTCAACCCTGCCTTGCATCCTTAAATGTTAGCTAAATGAGAACTGTAGTTTCCTCTGGGGAGTGTAGTTCTGGGGGACCGCACTGGAAATACGACCGAAAAAACTGTACTATTTGCAGTAGAATAATTCACGGTATTATAGTACTTTCGATTTGTAGGAAAATAGTTAGAGCACTCTGTTAAATACCGGTAAGACTTCTCTGTATCCACGTGTCTACTGTAGTATAGATGACCCAGATGATTAGAGAGTTGGTCTTCCAACATAAAGTTTCGCGAGTCGAGGAACAGCCCAGTTTTCGTTCGGTTGTTAACTTATCCCAAGGAACAGTACGCAGTAAACTTCGCCCGGAGCTATCTTCGCCCTCAAAATGAGCAACTATCGCCCGGCGGAAACCTTCGCCCGCAGGAAATCTTCGCCCGCGAGCAACTTTCGCCCACTAAAGAATTATTGTTTTGGTTAGAAAAAGCGGTCTCTCTAACCTGCTCATTTCCCTTAAATGGTAACAACATCGTTTATTGTTTTGGTTAGAAAAAGCCGTCTCTGTAACCTGCTCATTTCCCTTAAATGGTAACAACATCGTTTATTGTTTTGGTTAGAAAAAGCCGTCTCTATAACCTGCTCATTTCCCTAAATTGGTAACTAAAATGTTTACTAACACAAATCTTAGTGGGCCAAGGTTAGTCGCGGGCGAAGATTGCCCTGTGGGCGAAGGTTGCACCCAACCTTAAGGAATCGGTCTCAGCTCATACAGCTGTAATGGAAACCTTTATTAGTCCGAGTGAGTAAAAATGGGGTTTATCAAAGTATTCAACCTTGGAATAAAAGGGGCCTCGTCCCTTTCCTTACAGCTTACAGGGAATAGTCAAGAGAGGGAACCTTGAGGTCGCCTATGGAGTTTCGATTCTTGTTTCCAGTTCACCGATAACATAACAGTGTGGAGCATAGTTTGAAAGAAGGAAGACCTCCTACATTAGTAGTCCTGCTGTTGTTGTTGTAACAAAAATAATCAATAGTAGGCAATGACATGTGTTGCCACTATACTTGTGCTACAAGCACTATTGCACTTGCTGTGTAACTGCTGCTGTGAGCTAATTAATACCCTTCAGAGGCCCCGATGTGGAATTAACACAACACTTATGTATACAACATAGAACCGATTGTGTCGTATGTTGTTATATAAGTAAAAAGCTGGTTGAACATATTTCGCACAGTACGCACATACTTACTAATGTAATACATACTACATGTACATACCTACTGTCATCAAGTTGGCATCAAATATCCTACAGTGTCTCACTAACTATTTTTAATGTTAGCATTATTTATAAATAACAACACTGACTTTTAAAAAATTATATTTAACCTACTTCAAGATTGCTTAATGTAAAGGTTCAATTTTATTGTTAATGTTAAAAAAAGTCATAAATTAAACGATTCACTATATAGTATCATTGTGCTGTTTCATACCGTAAGTTTTATATAAAATAAGATATTATATAATTTTATATTATTGTGTGATGCTGTTTTGCTGTTAATGTAATGGGACGACGATAACCTAATTAAACAGATTTCTGTATCGATTGGGGAAGCGGTGGACTTTCGAGTTTGTTGGACATCGCTGAACTCTTATCAGGGGCTGTAGAGTTATACTTGCAGAATGGCTTCGCCTTCAATGTTAGGTTAGTAAAGTAAGCCTATTAACAATATTTATGTTAAATTCGGATTGAGAAAACTTAAGGTTGTTCCGAGACACGACAGGTCTCGCTATGGGTGACCGCGACCGGGTCATTGTCACTTGATAGGTCTGGGTAGATAGGTGTTATACTGTATGAATGTTAAGACTGCCTGTTCAATGGAATTGAATTAGGTGGGAGAGCCAGTGTCAGGGGCAAGTCGCTGAAATGGTTAGCGCTACTGATGAGGCCTGATAGGTCGATAAGTACTTATAGCGCTGGTTCAAACCCCGGTGACCTGCTTCCTCATTTTTTCCCTTTCTGAACAAAAACCTTTATATTACATCATGAATGTTAAGTGCAAGATATCACATAACTAGATCACTTTGATGGTAGTATCGTACCAAAGCACATCAGCACCATCTAAAACCAAACAATAAGAACTATAATAATACAGTTAGGTGATAATTTGTTTACTGAGAGCAGTATGCGAATGCGGTTGATTAACTGCACCGATAATTTCTCATAATAACACAATAATGACAAATAATCTGCGATTCCGTCAGACTTATAAGGTTGGGTTAATTTGCGAACAATTTGGCTTGCTTAGTTTATTATTGGTATGGGACTGGGTGTTAGCTATATAAAGAACGCTGGGGAAGTGGAATGAGTAGCATAATAACTTCGCTAAGTTCGCTAACAAAGTACAATATTGTACAACTCCATATGTAAAACAGGATATATGTTATGTGAAATTTTATATGTGGTTGAATTTTTGCGTCTGGTCAGGCTAGAGTCTGGACTATTGGATACTTTTGTTAATGGCCTGAAATGCGTATCATTATACTTGTTTTATGGTCGTGATGAATTCCAGGCTCACCCTCACACTGACATATAAGTCATATATTTCATTTTAAAGCTGTTCAGATTCAGTTTCAGATTTCATATTCATTACAACTTATTGAGATTGGTACGGGTGTAAGATTTGGTTATGTGTAGGCTGCTAAGCGGAAGGTAGTTTTACCTAATCTAAATTGTTGTTTCTATTTCCAGTTGACATGGGGAACGAATGGACAGAAGATAAAGTAGATACAGTTGGACCATTAATTTCTGGGGGTGATTGTTTGCTGGAAACAGAAACAAATAGCGGTACCAATGTCGGAACCGGTGCTCAAACGAGATCCACTGCGGTGTCCCACCGTTGTAATTCCCAGCCCAATAAATCACAGTTAATTTGCAATAATACACATTCAAATACAAATCATTCCCATTCAGACTTCAATAAAACTCAATCAGACTCGGATAACATCCATCCAGTAACGTCGGGTATTGCCAATTCTGGATCAAGTAATACTCATCCAATGTCAAGTAATGGCCACTCAGGGTCAACTAATGGCCACTCAGGGCCAAGTAATGGCCACTCAGGGTCAACTAATGGCCATCATGTTAACGAATCCAAATTATTAAACGATAATACCCATCCGATTGACTTGCCTCAAGAAGAAATTATACTAGGGATTAATGAATCGATAGATTGTGAGGACGAGATGACTGATAGCGACATAGATGATGTTGAGATAATAGAAGGAGACGAATCTCCGGTAAGTTTGGGATTAAAAATAAATAAAAACCATATTTGTTTAGGGTTGTTATCTTAATATTATATTTATTAAAGCAGTACTCGCTGTACGTTAATGTACGTTCATTGTTAATATTATGAGGGTAATGGTAACAGCTAAACTATATTACATAATTATATGCTGTATTTCAATTAATTAACTTAATATGCGGTAAGTTTATAATGGAAATCTGACTAAATATCACTTTGGTCAACACCTATGTACAGAACAGAATAACCAATTAATGGGGAATTACACAGAAAGTATGGCGACTATGTCCATAGCGGTCCCTCCCTGAACTTCTCGCTCTGAAATAACCTGGTACTAATATAGTTTATATATAGTTTACTCATATACATTTCAGGTAACTAAATGTGTACTGGAGTTTCCTATGGGGAGTATACTACTACGATCGACATACTGCATTGTAGCTGCATTATATATATATTACATATATATTAAGAATGCTGTCGGCTAGTCGACAAAGTTGCGCCGCCACAACTCCCTATCACCCATGACATTTGCAATTTGCTAGATCATCTGCATCATCAAGGCCAGTGTCCTTAAGATGCGTCTCAAGAATGTCATGGGCTGTCCACCATGCTTCTTCGCTCCATGAGTGCGCCAAAGCAAAAGATTATGCACTGGCTGGCCCTCACAGTGAAAGCAATATCCTGCAAAGCGGACGCGGTTCTGTTCAAATGTCAAGCTAGGGGAGACTAATGGAACACATGCAATGTTGTATAGAGTCTGATTGGAGATGTGTTCATTATACTTGACACAATGAACCCGGCGCAGCATTCTTGTGAAAGTGCCATCCAGAGATTTGGTATCCTCTGCAGTTAGAGCCAAGCATGGACTCCCATATATGTACTGGTACTACTGCTGCCATAAATAATCGATAAATTGGAGTTGAGCTGTTAATGCAACTGTAATTAAAGATGTAATATTATGGTTCTGTTCAGAAATGGAAAAATGAGAAAGTGCGTCACTGGGTGTTGAACCAGCGCTATACCTACGTTTCAGCCCATCAGGCCTCATCAGTAGCGCTAACCAGTTCAGCCACTTGTCCCTGACATTCACTATCCCACCTAATCCACATCTATTGAACAGACAGTCTTAAGTTTCATATCCAACAACTTAAGACTGCCTGTTCAATAGAAGTGGATTAGGTGGGATAGAGAATGTCAGGGACAAGTGGCTGAACTGGTTAGCGCTACTGATGAGGCATGATAGGCTGAAACGTACGTATAGCACTGGTTCAACCCCCGGTGACGCGCTTTCTAATTTTTCCATTTCTGAACAAAACCATAATATTACATCTATAAATAATCGAACCTTAAGGTTCCTTTTATTTTATGGGACTTCCAAATCCTAGACAGACTATCTAACGCTGCCCATGCCTTCCCCTTACATACCGATCTTGGTCTTCACCTGGCTTTCTGATCCATGATCCCGAGTAGCAGAAGTCATCCACGTGCTCAAGCAAGCCATCCTTAGAGCTTATGCCCTTGAGATCCGACATTTCTTGTGGGCTGTGTAGGTTGACTGTGATGATTTTGGTCTTCTTGGTATTTACAAAAAGACCAACACTAGAAGCAACCTGCTCCAATGAGCAGAGGAGCCTATGGGCAGTATCACGAAGTTGGCGGAGCCTTAGCGAATTGACACTGTTAGGGGGTGGGTCAATTTATGCAAATAGTTGTCGTCGTCGTCGTTGTCGTCGTCGTCGTCGTCGTCGTTGTCGTCGTCGTCGTTGTCGTCGTCGTCGTTGTCGTCGTCGTCGTCGTTACGATTTTGACATGCTAATAACTTTGTCGGATTTAAAGCTGCCAAGTTGAAAATTTGTAGGTATCAATATGAGCAAAAGTTGAGATTTTTGAGAGACTTTCAGACACCATCAGTGCAATGGTCTCCCGCTAGAGGGCCACATGTCTAAACATTAAATGCCCTCCCATTTCTTTGCTTTTAATCCGTTTAAGCTGAAACTTGGCAGATATGTATTAGACCATTAGCTGTGACTTTCAAAGGAGGCGAATCCATCTGCAGTTCTCCAGTCTGCCGCTAGAGGGCCAAAGGTCTGAAAGTGAAATCGTTGTCGTCGTTACGATTTTGACATGCTAATAACTGTGTCGGATTTAAAGCTGCCAAGTTGAAAATTTGTAGGTATCAATATGAGCTAAAGTTGAGATTTTTGAGAGACTTTCAGACACCATCAGTGCAATGGTCTCCCGCTAGAGGGCCACATGTCTAAACATTAAATGCCCTCCCATTTCTTTGCTTTTAATCCGTTTAAGCTGAAACTTGGCAGATATGTATTAGACCATTAGCTGTGACTTTCAAAGGAGGCGAATCCATCTGCAGTTCTCCAGTCTGCCGCTAGAGGGCCACATGTCTAAACATTAAATGCCCTCCCATTTCTTTGCTTTTAATCCGTTTAAGCTGAAACTTGGCAGATATGTATTAGACCATTAGCTGTGACTTTCAAAGGAGGCGAATCCATCTGCAGTTCTCCAGTCTGCCGCTAGAGGGCCAAAGGTCTGAAAGTGAAATCGTTGTCGTCGTTACGATTTTGACATGCTAATAACTTTGTCGGATTTAAAGCTGCCAAGTTGAAAATTTGTAGGTATCAATATGAGCTAAAGTTGAGATTTTTGAGAGACTTTCAGACACCATCAGTGCAATGGTCTCCCGCTAGAGGGCCACATGTCTAAACATTAAATGCCCTCCCATTTCTTTGCTTTTAATCCGTTTAAGCTGAAACTTGGCAGATATGTATTAGACCATTAGCTGTGACTTTCAAAGGAGGCGAATCCATCTGCAGTTCTCCAGTCTGCCGCTAGAGGGCCAAATGTCTGAAAGTGAAATCGTTGTCGTCGTTATGATATTGACATGCTTATAACTTTGTCGAATTTAAAGCTGCCAAGTTGAAAATTTGTTTTGTTGAAAATCAGTTCAACAGTCACCCGCTATAGGACTACTTTATGCCTGAAAGTGAATAGATTCTCCCGTCTCATTGATTTTAATCAGTTTAAGCTGAATCTTGCCATATATTCTGGACCACATGCTGCGTCTTTGTGGGGGGGGGGGGGGGGGGAGATTTAATCGGTCTGCCGCTATACGACGAAATTTCTGAAAGTGAGATCCGTCTCTCATTTCGTTATCCGTTATTCAAGATGAAACTTGGCCGATGTACGTATGTACTATTCATCCATAGGCTGTGTCTTTGTGGGGCTGGAGACCCTAATCCATCTTCAGTTCTCACTATACCGCTAGAGTCAGAAATGTCTGAATAGAAATGAAAGAGGTAAAAAGTGATTAGGCGAAATCTGCTTAAAATTTGCTAATACAGTAATACTTTCGAATTAGTACTTAAATTAAATTTAAGTCACGTGCTGCGCGAAGGCCCCACTTCGTGTATACTATAGATCATTAGAAGATATTCAATTAGTAGCTTATTTAATAGTGTGTGCGTCCAAACATTATTCTTTACATATCCGTAACGTTTGTTTATCTCTAAAATTTATGAGTCATTTTAACGTTGATGAGTAGAGTAATAATGTATAATATAAATTAGTTTATGGATGTCTATATGGACAAGTATACATATCTGCAATAAATATTAAATTAAAAAATACTCATAAAAAATTATGATGAACAGTCTGCTCTATATTACGGCCTAAATCCTTCATCATTATTCCAGCTAATCTAATATCTTATTTCCCATGATACTATTTCTACCAGATACTATCTGATCCCAAGCATTCCACACTATCACATTATAGTCAGAGTATCTACCTAAAATGTAGGTAAAACGTTACCCTAATCTAATCTCATCGTAGCCTATACTATTTCTATACTCACTATGGGCCACCAATTATATTGAGTAGTACATTGTAAATATAAGTAAACTAACTTGTAAAAATCTTACAGTAATATACTACTACTATAATCGGCCTGTTTCTTTGAAACCGCATATTGAGATGCTATCCTATTGTCCGCATCTTCAAGGCCAGTGTCCCTCAAAGGGTGTCTCAAGAAAGTCATGGGCTGTTCACCATGCTTATTTTCTCCATGGGGCTGCCAAAGCACAAGATTATGCACTGCCTGGTCCTCACGGCGAAAGCAATGTCCTGTAAAGCGGAGGCGGCTTTGTTGCTTAAAGCACAAATTATAAAAGGGTGTCGCCCTTTTATTCCTCTATATAAACTATAACAAACTAATATCAGATTTTGTTTAACTCCCTTTTCCTTTTCCATGAGACCATGACTAACACAATGGCTGAATTTACATGCATTCTATTATTTTGCTTACCTGTAACAATTTTATTGTACACAACCCCCTGTATACAATGTATAGGAAACCGCCTCAATAAAAGCAACCTGGTGTTGGTTATTTTTTGTAATCAGCAATTTACTTTTCTGCTAATTTTATCCAAAGCTATAGATTTGGAAGATACAGTCATAATCAGACTAGAGAGCATGTGACTCAATTATTTTTATATACACGTCTGTCGAGCTTCCAACAAGTCTCTACATTGTATTTTGTTACCCAGTTTTTTTGTAGTCGTTACACCACAGGGGCTCAGTATATCTGATGTCATGCCTGTGGAAACAAACTAGTTAAGCTTATGGCTACCAATTAAAGTGACACCAAAATTGATGAAAATTTAACCGAAAAAATTATATTACACCAATTTAAATAATGTTAACCAAACAACTATTCAACACCAAAATAAATAAATGCTCCCCAAAACCAATTATTCACACCAAAATAAATGAAAAAACCACAATATAAATACAAATTTTCCCAAAATATATACAAATATTCCCAAAATAAATACAAATTTTCCCAAAATATATACATAATCCCCCAAAATAAATACATAATTCCAGAAAATAAATACATAATATTCCCCCAAAATATAAGCATAATTTTCCCCAAAATAAATACATATTCCCCCAAAATAAATGCTTATTCCCCCAAAATAATCAATTATTCTACCAAAATAAACAGACTCTTAGTTACAGACTCTCAGTTGCAGACTAGTGTTAAGAGAATCGTCGGGTGAGTACAAAATAATCACCAAAGACCCAAGACTTTACTGCCCGTTCTGTACAAAACAAAGACCCAAGACTTTACTGCCCGTTCTGTACAAAACAAAGAAGTAAAGTCGCATTAGTTCCCAAAGAGCGTTAGTTCCCAAAGAGCGTTAGTTCCCAAAGAGCGTTAGTTCCCAAAGAGCGGTAGGTCCCAAAGAGCGTCAGGTCCCAAAGAGCGTTAGGTCCCAAAGAGCGGTAGGTCCCAAAGAGCGGTAGGTCCCAAAGAGCGTCAGGTCCCAAAGAGCGTTAGGTCCCAAAGAGCGGTAGGTCCCAAAGAGCGTTAGGTCCCAAAGAGCGGTAGGTCCCAAAGAGTGTTAGGTCCCATTTCCATTTAAAGGAGCAGGTTAGTAAAGGAGCAGGTTCCAGAGGCTTGTTGAGGGAACCAAACAATAATCGAAATTAACACATGTTACAAGATTTTGCAGGTCTTTATAATTGGGTCTTTGGTTTTTGTTTTGTACTCACCCGAGGATCGTCGGTATAATATGATTAAACATTTTGTTTGATTTATGGAAATAAATAATGAATGAATTTGTATAATTATATTTTCCATGAAATATTTGGTGCTGGAAGAATTGTTTTTGGTTGACAAGTAATTATTTTAGGGACCTTGAATAATTGTTTCTGGGGTATGAATAATTGTTTTTTTTTTTTTGGGGGGGGGGGGGGGGGGTTTGGTGTGAATAATTGTTTTTGGTGATGAATTCTTGTTTTTGGGGGATGAATAATTGTTTTATGTAAGAGTGATATTCGAAATTGGGAGATGTAAATTGGTGCTACAAAAAAATATATTTGGTGCTAAATAATTTTTTTGGGGAGAAATCATCTCATTTGGGGTTCATTTGGTATTCAATTAGTGGAGAATGCTTATCTTTCACTAGGATTGGATCTGTAATGTATTCCTTTCACCGAATACAAAAATTTAATTCTTGTGTGCAATATTAATAACTCAGACCAACTCTGTTTAATAATATATATCTAATATCACTTTGCCATTGTAAACTTGGTGCCTTTGAGCAGTATCTGCTACTCGGCACAATTTACATGTCAGCGTCTTCTGCTTATCTGCATTATCATCTTTTTTAACAAAATATTAATTTAATATACACCATGATGACCTACCTGTAATATAGTGTCATTTTCTGTTTCTGATGACACGGACCGCCCCCCCCCCCCCAAATTTTTTCTACAAATCTTTATCATATTGCTTGGAATTTGAAACACAACTAGTTCAACTCACCGTGTTTGTTAAAATGAAGTCGGAATTTTCGATTTTGCCTTTAAATTTTTTATATAAGCGTTTTAAAAAGAATGTTCATTTCGAAATCGCACCCTCATATAAACATATCCCTAACATATTCATGATATTGAGGGTATGATGGTAAATCATTGCTTCTCTTAAGGAGGCCTCAATAACGAAGGACTCTACCACTGGGGGTCAGTGAAGAATTATTACAGTAATAAACTAGTGGCGTGCAAGCACGCGGGATGTAAATCTTCACCATTACTACATACACAACACAGACATATACCATTAGCTGAAACAAAAATACCTATACGTTTCCCTCTCATAATTCTAATTACACCAATGATTGCAGTACTAAAGTTGAAGGCCTACATTATTACTAAAATCATTCACCTGGAATTAGTAATAATATTCACAGTCGCTCATACCTTGACTGAGAAGGCTATCAGCTTGTATAAAATATTTAACACACACTAATGCTACCCTATGAAGAATTTCAAGTTCGCAAGGGAGTTGGTTAATAATAATGAATGGGGAAGGACCCAACTAACACTACGTTTGTCTATAGAGTTATAGACGGTCTCCTTATAGCCAGCTTGCTGGCCTTTCTAGTTGAATCATATTATTCTGCAACCAAATAATTTACTCTTTTAGACGAATTTGTGCGTTTTTTTTTGCCGGACTAACAAACTTTGGCGACGTATGTCGGAGATTGGCGATATTTGAAAAAGATTCTGAGGCTCAAATATGTTGCTCAAATGACTGAATAGCCCAAATAAAAAAGTTGGTGCATACTCGACGAGTTGAAATCGGTGAAATTCGACTTTAAATTTTCAAAACGGCTATTTTTCAGTGGACCCGTTGTCGAAACGCCACATAAAAATATACAGTCTTCTGCGCAACCAAAATTCATGTAGAATTTGTTATTAAAATTTTTGCGTACCTGCTTGAGTTTTTTGTTACTAAGCTGCTGTCATGGTAGAGTGTTAAAGGAAATTATAGAGACATGCAAAATGATGTATAAGAAATAGAAGCAATATTAACATCATCCCCTCTGCATAGAGTTTAACTTACATTGCAACGTTTGTATGGTACGAACCGACATATTAAATGAGAGATAATTAGAGGCAATTGGCCATATGGTGGTACCCTAATTAAGGCTAATTAATTGCTTTTCTTATTAACAAGAACTTTGCTCAGAAAAATATATCTTGATAGTATATAATTACCATCTATGGTGCAAATAAATAACAAGTTAATGTTAATAGCAGTTAACCCAGTAATCGCCACCCATCTGTCCGGGTCGGTAATGTTCATGAATAGAAAATATTTTGATGTAGGTTTATATTTCATTCCTAAAATGCCATCACTCTAACCAGCTAGCGGGTGGAGCGGTCACTCGCTTTCATACATCCCCAAGTTAAATTCCATCATACAAACACTCCAGAAGTGCCATCCATAAACCCCATCCATAAATCCCATCCACTCAACATCCCTAAACTTACATCCCATTCCATTAGATATATCTATGCTCCTACTAAATTCTCCCTACCCTATGCAAAATCCCGTACAACTTACCTGAAGTACTTTTCCATACCATATCCCATATATCATTAATAAAGTCTCATCCCATATCATACAACATTCCTAAACTACAATCCTATCTAATATAACATACATTTAACATAACATACATTATTAACCAGGATACGAATCAGGAAGTTTCACAAACCATGTGATATCTCTTCCATTGAGTTACCATAGCTACAGAGCAGATCGTTCAACAAGCCCATATCCTAGAAATAATTAAGGGCACGACCCTCTGTGGATTTTTTTCAATAGCCAAATTGAACCAAAGCACATCTGGACTAGATCCTATCAACAACTACTACTACATTGCAGCTGCATTTTTAATAATGCTGTACCGGCTTGTCGACAAAATTGCGCCGCCACAACTCCCTATCACCCATGACATTTGCTAGATCATCCGCATCTTCAAGGCAAGTTTCTTTAAGATGCGTATCAAGAATGTCATGGGCTGTCCACCATGCTTATTCCGTCCATGAGGACGCCAAAGCACAAGATTATGCACTGACTGGTCCTCACGGCGAAAGCAATGTCCTGCAAGTGTCCTGCTACATTAGTAGTAGTAGCAGGTTATGAATCAAGAAAGGTAAAGATGATAAATAGGGAAGATTTTAATATTTTGATTTATAATATTATTACCGCAATTTCTTAACTTTAATAAAATTTCCATCCCAAACTTGATCTTTATCAATAGTTTATGAAAATTAATATAAGAAATATTGTTGCCATCAAATCCATAAAACCTCCCTAAAGTCATTACATAGAATTTCCATATTTGACATTACAAACGAATAAGTTAATTTATATTAAGGGTCTTTCACCACGTGTATAAATAATATGTTTATTTCACCGTATGCGCATTTCACTCCTCCTCGGGCGTCATCAGCGGTTTATTTATTAAAATAATAAAATATAAATCATAATTTAAAATGGATTAAAACAAATTCATTTTGTGCCAGTATGCTATTTGAGTGTTCTGTAAATTGTACATAATATTAAAAATTATGACAATTAATGCGTAAATACATTGGCACTAAATATGATGGATGGATGGTCTTTGAGAGAAGCAAAGTCAGCTCTTACACTAACTGTGATTAACCGAACCAGGACCAACAGAACTCACTGACTTGTCTCCAAATTGTACAACCAACCCAAAGCAGGATTCATATTGATTCTATACATTTTATTCTAGAATTGTAGCGAAAACGATTTTTAGGGTGGACTGTTTTTCGAAACGACTGTTTGAATAACTACTTTGGTGCATTTATTCAGTTGTGTGATGGTTTGTCATTCATGTTTGTGGAAGTTTTGAATTTTGAATTATTATGTCAATTTATATTCATCAGTTGATCATCGACGGCAATCCATTAGTTATTAGTCCACTTTATTTACCATGAATCACGTAAATTGTTCATCCAATTTTTATCATTTGGTTGCGGCTAGCAGGGGCTACTTCAACTTTCAAGGGGAGTAGTTGGAAAGCAAATTGCATGGGACATAGCGGTCTCCACTCAATACTTAATGAGATAGGCCTGTACTCTGCTTCATTTTGGATTTCATCGCAGGCAATGTTATATGATTGCAATGGACACTACATTCGCCCTTCAAATATACCCCATATTTCCCTGCCATTCCCATACTTCTATGTTTATGTATATATAATAATAATAATAATAATAAACGCATTACCAATCCCAGTGGGGTACAATTTTCACTATCACTGCCACTATCACTACACACTGCCAGATTTTTTTTTGTATTATTTAAATACTTGAGTATGGTTTCAATTAGAAATTACAAATTTAGCTAATTTTTAGATAATACAGTATTAAGGCTATATAGTTCTTATGTGCAATAAGTTTGCCGCCAAAATTTGTTGTAAATCCTTCAGTAGTTTAAGAAGTAGTTCTACTTCTGGGTGGCCTAATTATTAATTTCAACCACCATTAAGTTTGAATTACCCGCCTGGTAACTTTATATTTAGAATTTGCAATATGCATTTATTAAATCATTATATTTAGTTAAACTAGTTAAAAAAATAGCATCATTTAATTAAAGTAATTAAAGTAAAAGTAAAGCAAAGGTGATAGGTAAATATGAAACAAAAAACACCGGAGATAACCCGAAAGCTTATTTGGCTGTTACAGGTAAAGCAGGATGGGACCCACACTAACTCACAAAGCCGAATAGTCTCACCATCCTTTATAGTCTCCTATATTATGTGAGGCTGATGATAGTTAACTGAAATAATAAACAATAACTGTAATAAAACATACTAAAACATGATAAAACTTGTAAATAAACATAAATAACCTGCCTACAACTACTTAATAGTAAATCATCTTAAGCGAGGGGGGGGGGGGGGGGGGGCTTTCTAATATTTTTTTTAGTTTTATGTTGGAATACTCAAATAACATGTAAGAGTGGTCTATAATTTCTCCTATTATGATACATTGTCTTTAAGACTATCAACCATGATCAATAATCAACCATTAGAATTTAAATTGTGTTTAACTTTGTTAAACATACTGTACATAATTCACAATTTAATTTAAGTTATTTAATATAACATTATCTCTTCTTGATGCAGATGGATATCGTAACATCGATTGAAGAGACAGAAAAGGCGATGCGAATGTTCTACAGTAATCGCTTTATGGAAGCCAAGGAGTACCTAAAAGCAATTCGCAACAGAGCTGTCTACCCAGCCTTCGGATATGGTATGATTGTTTATATGCAAGCTGCATTGACATTCACTACGGATGAGATGAAAGTGGCAATGAAAGCCTTGCGGGAATGCAGCCAAGTTTGTCAGCGATTCCGTAAGCAGCACACAGTGACCGCGACTATCGGACACATTGTGATCCCACCGAATTATAACAAATACACCGAAGAAGAATGCCATGCCGAGCTCATCTATGCTGAATGTCTCCTACTCAGAGCTGTTCTTACATTCACACAGGATGAAAACTTTGCGAGTTTCATTCGTGGCGGCTGGAAGGTCCGTTGCAGTTACCAGTGTTACAAGGAATGTCTCCGTATATTGAACACGCGACGATGGAAAACGGACGCGCTGAAAGATCAGTTCCAAGGCGGGGTAAAATTGGGGATAGGCATGTTTAATTTATTCATTTCTATGCTTCCGACAAGAATTTTGAAACTTTTAGAATTCGTTGGTTTTTCAGGGGATAAATTATATGGATTGGAGAGCCTCGAACAATCTAGAGTTACAACTAGTATTCGCATGGAATTAGCTGCTTGCGTTATCCTCGCGTACCATAACTTCCTGGTCATCCTTCTAGAAAACAAAGAAGGCGACCTCGAATACTCAAATGATGTTGTCAACACCTGTTTAGATCAGCATCCAGGCGGTGTTCTGTTTCTTTTCTATGCAGGAAGAATCGAGGAAATTCGAGGAAACATTGAAGCATCCATTGCACTATTCGAGGATTGTATCAATAAACAGAACGATTGGAGACAATTCCATCATGCCTGCTATTGGGAACTTATGTGGAATCACATTCTGAGTCTCAATTGGGGTAAAGCTCTCATCTACGCAGATCTACTACGCCGACAGAGCGTCTGGAGTAAGGCTAGCTATACGTTTTTTAACGCTGTTATTCTCGAAATGTGTAACAAGGGAGATGATAATGAGATTGCAATAGCTAACTTCTATGATGACGTTCCGAAACTAAAGCAACGAATAGCAGGGAAAAGCTTACCACTCGAGAAGTATGCCATTAACAAATGCACGAAGTTCGCCAAACTTGGTCCATCACCATTACCCGGGCTGGAACTAATCTACCTGTGGAACGGATTTAGGATTATTTCGAAGAAGCCGGAATTGTTTAATCCTGTAATCGAACTTGTCGATGAAACATTAGCAAAGGTAAGTTTGCTTGGTAATAGAAACATGCGTGTAAGTGCTAGAAAATTATTAACTATTTAGGTTTGTGTGTTTATTAATGTTATAGTGTGTATAAATAAATGAATTGGGTTAGCGCTGATAATACAACTTTAATAAATAATAAAAGAATGAATTGGTACCGAAAAGTCCTTAATAATAACCATAATAATAGATGAGAATTACATAAGGGGGAAGGGGGGGGGGGGGTTGTAAAGTAACATAGAACGCCGATATAAAATATATAAGAGCGAAAGAGCATACGAGCAAGCACAAAGGCATCCGTTTTCAACTACATACTCTGATATACTTCAACTTTATTTAATACTTTGAAAATTACCTTTACACCAAATTACTGTACATTACATCCAGTTTCACAAATACTCATTTCCAATATTATGGTGCTGATCGTTCTAGGAAACCAACTAATCTATTACTTACGCCGGCTACGAGAAGTGCCCTGTGGCTATTAGGCTTACTTAGGCGTTTCACTGGGCAGTAATTGATTATCCTTTTCACTAAAACTGTTTACTAGGCCAGTAGGGCTTGTGAAGCTGCCACCAGTGACAGGAGCCCACAGTTTAATAGGGTGCACAGGGGGCCTCAAGTACTTCCTTGCTGTACGAAACTGCTCCATGATATGTTGATTAGCATTTTACAACTGCATAATGGAGTTAGAGCAATGATGCTAACACATTAATTAGTGAGTGAATATATTATGCAACGCAGGACGAAGCGTTAGGGTTTTGTTGTGGTGCAGAACATAACGGTATTATAGTTAGTAAACATTATTACTGAAAATAACTATTAATTTATTTTCACTGTAGATTGATGATAGCAATTATTGGTGTGCGGATAACAAAGCCCTTATCTACCTTCTAAAAGGAATGTGTCTGAGGCACAATAAGGACTGTTTACCTCAGGCGGAAGAGTATTTTGAAAAGATTATTGGATTAGAAAAATCCATACGATTCGATAGATTTCTTCTTCCGAATACGCTGGTGGAAATGTCTCTCATTTGCATAGAAACAAATCGATTCAGTGAAGCTAAGAAAATGCTTAACAAAGCAAAATCTAAATACGAACATTTTGCATTGGAATCAAGGTTGCATTTCCGGGTTCATGCAGCTCTAACAGAGATTGTGAAACTCAGCCAGGAAATGGGAAAAGGTGCGGCTTCTAATCAAGGGGGACCTGCTGAAAGGACATCGGGTCACAGCCGTCGGCCGTCTGGGGATGAATCAGCGGGGCCTGTGAACTGGATCAAACAGCTGCTCAAGTGATACTGATACTAGCAAAAGTTGTTAAGTTGTTACTGGTACAAACATCAGCTGTTTGGTTGATACTGGTACAAACAGCAGCTGTTTGGGTGATACTGGTACAAACAGATGCTGTTTGGTACATACAGCAGCAGCGCTTTGGTGATACTGATACAAACAGAAGCTGTTTGGTTGATACTGGTACAAACAGCAGCTGTTTGGTTGGTACTGGTACAAACAGCAGCTGTTTGAGTGATACTGGTACAAACAGCAGCTGTTTGGGTGATACTGGTACAAACAGCAGCTGTCTGGGTGATACTTGTACAAACAGCAGCTGTTTGGGTGATACAGGTACAAACAGAAGCAGTTTGGTACAAACAGAAGCCGTTTTGGTGATAGTGGTATAAGCAGAAGCAGTTTGGTACAAACAACAGCTGTTTGTGTGATAATGATACAAACAGCAGCTGTTTGGGTGTTACTGGTACAAACAGCAGCTGTTTAAGTGATACTGGTACAAACAGCAGCTGTTTGGGTGATACTGGTACAAACAGCAGCTGTCTGGGTGATGCTGGTACAAACAGCAGTTGTTTGGGTAGCCGTTTTGGTGATACTGGTATAAGCAGAAGCAGTTTGGTACAAACAACAGCTGTTTGTGTGATAATGATACAAACAGCAGCTGTTTGGGTGTTACTGGTACAAACAGCAGTTGTTTGAGTGATACTGGTACAAACAACAGCTGTTTGGGTGATACTTGTACAGACAGTCGCTGGTTGGATCATACTGGTATAGGCAACAGCTGTTTGGGTAATACTAGTACAAACAGCAGCTGTTTGGGTGATACTGGTACAAACAGCAGCTGTTTGGTTGATACTGGTACAAACAGCAGCTGTTTGAGTGATACTGGTACAAACAGCAGCTGTTTGGGTGATACAGGTACAAACAGAAGCAGTTTGGTACAAACAGAAGCCGTTTGGTGATAGTGGTATAAGCAGAAGCAGTTTGGTACAAACAACAGCTGTTTGTGTGATAATGGTACAAATAGCAGCTGTTTGGGTTGTACTGATACAAACAGCAGCTGTTTAAGTGATACTGTATGTTGAATTTGCTATACTAATTGAATTCAGAACCATCGGATATATCTTTTTACAGAACACAGCAGAACACAGTAGAACACAGCAGAACACAATAGAATACAGGCGGAACATAGGCGAACACAGCTGTAATTAAAATCTACACCAAAAAATAACACACTTGGGAAAGTACCGGATTTAATCATACAACTGTAAGATGTCAATTACATATTTAAATTAAATGGCGGTTTTCCATATCCTCCAAAATAAATTACCTGATCAGAGCTGCCCGATCAGCTGTTCGGTTAGGCCTGTACCTGTTAACTAGTCCAGCAGTCTGCCTGTCAGCCTGTTCCAGTACTGCAGTAGGCCTAGTGCTGTAGGGACATGTACAGTCTATTGTACAGACAGACAGATGTAGGGTACGTACTAAAAGGTAGAACGATCTATAACGGGCTATAACGATCTATAACTGGCTATAAATTCCTATAAACAAGCTATAACCACCTATAACGAGCTATAATATGAAAATTTACATTAAAAAAACGCCCACAGCCCTGCTAACCAGACACGCTACACGTTATTATACCAAACGTTCGTTTATATGCTTGAATCATGTTGACATGTTTTTTTTCTAAACTTGTTTTAATCAACATGTTATTTTAACATCTAAATAACATAATATTCAATCATGTTATAATCAAACATTTGTTGATCACGTTTTTATGATACCTAAATGTAACATGTTTTATCATGTAATTATTTAACATTTGTTTTACACGTTATTGTGTAACATAAATCATACATGTTTATTCCAGCTGTTTGTTAAATGCTACTTTGTCGTGTTGAACAAACGTCCTGCACATCATTGCCAATCTGTCTTAAGGCTGTTTGAATAAACCGCCTAAAATTTACCGCCAAATTCGTTTATAGGCCTATAAATCAGTAAATCATGCAGCATCTGGCAGTGCATGCAGTACTGCAGTACATCAGTCAGTCAGTAGACACTCCACTGCCTGCCCCAGCCTACCAGCACCCACGCCCAGACTCCAGCACTCAGCCACATTCTGAGAGCTTGACAGTAGTGCTGCAGTGTAGGCCAGCTGTTTACTGGTTTAAGTGCTGCAATAGGGTTGACCATACTGCGATCTGGCCATATGTTTGTTTACTGCCGTATGCCTATATTAACTGTCTGACTGTTTAAGTTATTTTTAATCAAGCTTCATACTGTCTGACTGTCATATATCTGTACATTATATAGGCCTAGCAGCCTAGCCTTATTGTATTGTAGTAATACAGTAGGCCTAATATGTCTGTATGTAATGCGAGTCAGGCAGTGCAGTGCCAGTAATTCGATGACGACGACAGTTTGGTGAGTTTAGATTGGGCTCTGTCTTCCTGGCTCTGGTTGGTCGAAACAACAGGCAAGCGGCAAGGGCTGCACTGGCTGACTGGAAAAATATTATGGCCTCCTCGAAATGCCGGCCTACTAGTACTACGGTACGTTGGAAAGAATTTTCGAATCCAGATGCGTTCTGTCAACTGTCAAGTTGGCCCACATTTAATGCGAAGGTTCTTCACTTAACAGGTTTGTATTGAACTTGAATAGGCTTCTTACATATCGTTATTTCAGTGATTCAAGTGATGAAAATCCTAATCCTGTAATCTATTTGGATCAAATAGAGCTGTAGAGGGAAAAAGCGCCGGCGGCCGGAAGTAAATTACACATGCGGTCCCAGTCCCAGGTAAAAGATACGCATCAGATTCTGGCGATGAGGTTATTATTTTACTTACTACTACTGTACTAGGCCTTGCTGTTAGGTTAGGTCCACTTGGTACTTTGGGCCGTTTATAAATCGTCAGATCGTGCATATGCTTAAACTGTAATTTAAAATAAAACATGCCTTACTCTGGCTATCTATGGTAGGTAAGTAAATGTTTGCTTTATTCCCCAGTGCAGTGTCAATGTGAAACAGTCTGTGATGGGTTGTGGTGACTTGTGCACGTTGATCTAATTGCTGCAATGCTATATGTATATATTATTATCCTTTTAGGTGGAATATACAGATATATGAGCGACAATGAATCCAATCATGTTTCCAATACGATACTCACACTGATTACCCAGACAACTAACAATACTTGGATCATTGATACTCAGAGGTGAGTTGTGATACCGCCTCTCCCTCTATCTACAACCTAACCCTATCCTAAGACAACACTAAACTCTAGACTTACCTAACCAAACCCTTTCACTAAGCTACCACTATATATCCCATGGCGATATTTTCTCGAAATATTTTTCCAGTCTCGATATTTTATATATCGAGACGCTTTTTTATACTTTTGGAAGCAGAGACAGAAGTTGGGCGAGACAGAAGTCACAGCCACTCAAAGCTATGTTACAACCACTCAACGCTATGCCACAGCCACCCAACGCTATGTCACAGCCACAGCCACTCAACGCTATCTCACAGGCGCTCAATGCCATGTCACAGCCACCCAACGCTATGTCACAGCCACTCAACGCTATGTCACAGCCACTCAAAGCTATGTCACAGCCACCCAACGCTATGTCACAGCCATTCAACGTATTGTCACAGCCACCCAACGCTATGTCACAGCCACTCAACGCTTTGACACAACAACCACTCAACGCTATGCCACAGCCACCCAAAGTTATGTCACATCACAACCACCCAACGCTATGTCACAGCCGATCAATGCTATGTCACAGCCGCTCAATGCCATGTCACAGCCACGCAACGCTATGTCACAGCCACTCAACGCTATGTCACAGCCACTCAAAGCTATGTTACAGCCACTCAACGCTATGTCACAGCCGATCAATGCTTGTCACAGCCATCAAGCTATGTCACAGTCACTCAACGCTATGTCACAGCCACTCAACGCTATGTCACAGCCACTCAACGCTATGCCACAGCCACCCAAAGTTATGTCACATCACAACCTGGCCACCCAACGCTATGTCACAGCCGCTCAATGCTATGTCACAACCACTCAACGCTATGCCACAGCCACCCAACGCTATGTCACAGCCACAGCCACTCAACGCTATCTCACAGGCGCTCAATGCCATGTCACAGCCACCCAACGCTATGTCACAGCCACTCAACGCTATGTCACAGCCACTCAAAGCTATGTCACAGCCACCCAACGCTATGTCACAGCCACTCAACGTATTGTCACAGCCACCCAACGCTATGTCACAGCCACTCAACGCTTTGTCACAACAACCACTCAACGCTATGCCACAACCACCCAAAGTTATGTCACATCACAACCACCCAACGCTATGTCACAGCCGATCAATGCTATGTCACAGCCGCTCAATGCCATGCCACAGCCACCCAACGCTATGTCACAGCCACTCAACGCTATGTCACAGCCACTCAAAGCTATGTCACAGCCACTCAACGCTATGTCACAGCCGATCAATGCTTTGTCACAGCCACTCAAAGCTATGTCACAGTCACTCAACGCTATGTCACAGCCACTCAACGCTATGTCACAGCCACTCAACGCTATGCCACAGCCACCCAACGCTATGTCAGTCACCCAACGCTGGCCACCCATTGCTGGCCACCCAACGCTGGCCACCCAACGCTGGCCACCCAACGCTGGCCACCCAACGCTATGTCACAGCCAATCAACGGTCAACGCTACGTCACAGCCACTCAACGCTAAGTCACAGCGACAGCCACTCAACAATTCCCCATTTATTTTTATTTAGGTTTACATCTAGTAGATACCGGTAATGAATGACACGAATAGCCAACGAAGATATTAATGAAATAACATTTCTTTAACAGATATTTATTGTAGATGATGAAGTCTTAGTCTAATATAGTCCTAGTCCGAGCCTTATATTTTTTTAACACATAAATAAATTAATTTTCCAGATCCAAGAAACGGGAAAGTTATTCCACTTTGCTATCGACGGATATCCTTGGTGGAACGGACTCCGGATTCAGTGATATCGACGGATCCTTGGTGGAACGGACTCCGGATTCAGTGATATCGACGGATCCTTGGCGGAACGGACTCCGGATTCAGTGATATCGACGGATCCTTGGCGGAACGGACTCCGGATTCAGTGATATCGACGGATCCTTGGCGGAACGGACTCCGGATTCAGTGATATCGACGGATCCTTGGCGGAACGGACTCCGGATTCAGTGATATCGACGGATCCTTGGTGGAACGGACTCCGGATTCAGTGATATCGACGGTTCCTTGGCGGAACGGACTCCGGATTCAGTGATATCGCTGTGGCTGAAACTGAATGATCAATGTAACTGAAAACTCCCCGAGACGTCCCAACATTGTTGTTTTAATTGTAATTTGTTTTATCGTAAATGTTAATTGTTGTCTATTTTACAATGTATTGCCCCGGGGTGGGTGGGAGGGGGGGGGGGGGGGGGGGCTTTCGACGCAATAAAAATTCATCCCTCTCCAGGGGAAATTCGACGCAAATAACGTCTGATTTCTCTCAAAAATAAAACTGTAACCTGTTCTATTGTGTTTAGTTTATTGTTTTGGTTAAAATAATGTGCCACTGTAACCTGCTCCTTTCCCTAAATTGAGAATTTAACATTGAGGCGGGATATTAATTCGCCAAGATGAGGTTTGCGATTTTGGAACATTGAAGTGAACAGGGAAATTTTTGAAACTATTTATTATATTTCAATATTGGATAACAATTTCCTTTGTGCTCTGATGGATAGCCTATAAAATTTTAGGAAAAGTCACAGAATCTCGGTTTTCACAACATATCTGTTTCAAAGATACAGATTAATTTCAAAAAAATTTAAATGACCCTCACCCCCCCCCCCCCCCCCCCCAGGCCAAATAGCGTTAAAGAAGGCTGCGGTTGGTCTATATTATTACAGTTCAAATGGAATTCTGTTTCACTTTTGTATATTATATGTATACTGTATTACAGTACAATTTTACTTAAAGTTGTGCAATGCAGTTCATTTGTTTAATAGGTGTTGTAAGTTGTGCTGTGCTACTACTACCTTGTGCTTAATAATATTCATGTTTTACACATAAATTATCTTAATTCGAACAATTGCATACCATGGGAAGAATCCGGTGGTCGAATCAATGGATGACCAAATTAGTTTAGAGAATAACGATTTACAACGTTTAAAACAAACGTTTCCTTTGCATTAAAAAAACGTATATTTCCAAGCAATTACGAAAGAACCGACGCATGATTCACGTTAGTTACACATGCTAGACACACGTTTAATTCAAACGTCATAAAGAACCGGCGATTGGGTAACGTTTGTTTCATGCTATTTACACGTTTACTTCTAAACGTTTATTACATGCCACCCGCTTGGACAAAATAACATGAAAATGATCTATTTCTGGACGTGTCGCAAACGTTTTTTCAAACGTTTGCCATGTTCAATAAAAATGTGATATAAACGTTAAAATAACATGCAATTGTTATCAGGG